>APFE031559847.1:2815-43783 GCA_000404065.3 Pinus taeda | reverse complement strand
AACTAATTATTTATATGTTTATATTCAATCTGGAAAGTATAGATTTACATATTATTCCATATGATTAATGATCTAAGGTTTCTGATATATAGCTATTGCACAATATACATATATATTTAATTAGTATTCCATTTTAGTAATTTGTTAGGTAATAAATATATATTAATAAAAACTAAATTTCATAATTATTAACTTACCATTTTTTATAATATGATTATAATTAGAGAAAAAGGCCTTGTAATAACTAATTTATTCATTCTCTTAATTTTTAAATACAAATTTTACCTTTATTCAAATGTTGGTAATATATATAACAATAATTTTTGGTAATAATTATGAAAAAAATAACTTTTCTTTTCCCTCGGTCCAATCAGGTTGGCTAGTCAATTTTAGTTGTTTCTCAGTCAAATTGCCTAATCGAATATAGTTGTTTCCTAGTCAAATATAGTTGTTTGAAGATTTTCTCTCCCTATTTAACATGCAGCCATGATATGATTCTTCAATTTGTCCAAATGATGAACCACACTTGTTGGTTCGAAACGCGTCGACAAAAGTATTATAATGTGATTTCTGCCGAAAAATCTTCTCGAAATTGTTAGGTCCCTATACTACTAGTGTAACCCCTTATTGTTATCAGTACAACCCCCTTATTATATTTTTGTGCCGATGTAGTCCCCATATTATTATTACTGTGCCCCATAGAAGCCCCCTATTGTTATTATTTTGCCATTACATTATTATTGTTATGTTAGTTTTGATTATATTATGACCCCTTAGACTCCTATGTATAGAAAGGAGGTCTTGTCATTTGTATCATCTAAGAATTGTTCATTTGTGTAATGTAAAGGAGGTTGCCCCCTCAAAGAGGCTTATTTATAAGGCGTTTATCTATCTTTTCTATCTTTTTGTGAGCTGGTTTCATTACATTTGGTATCAAAGCTTTGGATTCTAGTGTTTCACTGCTCCAAATAGGTCATCATGGCATTTTCACTATAACTATTTTTCTGTGACATTTTAGAAGCTAAAAAAAAAACTCATTTGAGACGAAATCTTGCTGAACCTCGGCTCCAAATTTCAGATCTTGTCTCACCATATTTTAGGATATATGATTTGAGGAAGTTGGAGTTTGTGCAAGCTCTAGAATTTCATCTAAAATAGGTCATTGTGGAATCTTCACTATAACTATTGTTCTACAAAGTTTCAGAACCTAAAAAAAAAACCCCATTTGAGAAGAAAACGGTTTGAACCTCGGGTCTGAATTTTAAATCTTGTCTCACTATATTTTCAGATATATGATCTAAGGAATTTAGGGTTTCTACAAGCTCACGAATTACATCCCAAATAGGTGACCTGGGGAAAATCATCATAACTGCCTCTCTGAGCATTAGATTGAAATTTCATACAAAGTTATAGAACGAGGACGGATTGTAGTTTCTTGTGTATATTTTTCAGATCTGAAGGTCAAAATAGTGGCACATGGCACTTCATACATGTTCGCTCTTCTGAAAAGGTATATAATCAGGTCATCTTGGGAGATTGTGCATAACTCTTTCTTGGAGAATCCAATTTTGATAAGACTGGTGGCATCAGAAGGAGGATGCAGAGGACTACTCTAGATCATGATTTCAAAATTGGAAGATCTGAAAGTACAGAGTTACAATCATTTCAAGATCGAGCTCCAAAATTCAAGAAAAGGCGATATGAGGAAGTTTGATGGAAAGGATCGAGTAAATTGAATACTATAGATGGAGCAATATTTTGATCTACATGGTGTACCACTCTTACAAAAGGTATGTATTGCATCTTCATATTTAGAACCAGATCAATTTTTATGGCATAAAGGGCTTTGTTCTTGTAAACAGCTTTTTGTGTGGTCAATTTTCATGGAGGAAATGGTAGCACATTATGAGGATACAAAGAGAAACACCTTCATTAGAGAAACACCACAACAATTGGAAGAAAAAAGTGAAAAATGGCTTTGTTACAAAGTGGAAAGAAAAATTACCAAAACAAGGAAGTCTACCCCTCACAACTATAAATATGGAAGTGTTGTTTCTCCTAGCCTTCCACAACCTACAAGGGTTACACCACAACAATTGGAAGAAAAAAGAGAAAAGGGCTTTGTTACAATTGTGAGAACAAATACATTAAAGGTCATAAGTGTGTCGAGAAGAAATTATTTTACATTGATTGTGGAGAGGAGGAAGAAAAGGATCAAGAAACATTAAAAGAAGAGTATATACACTAGGAACCAACCCCAGAGAAAGAAGAAATGAATCCGACCATATCTTGTAAAGCATTGGAAAGAATTACCACTCCTAAAACTCTCAAGATAGAAATACATATCAAGAAGAAAAAGGTTCAAGAAGTGAAAGATCACATCGTGAAAGAAGAAATGAATCCGACCATATATTGTAATGCATTGTACGGAATTACCACTCCTCAAACTATCAATATAGAAGGACATATCAAGAAGAAAAATGTTCAAGAATTGAAAGATCACAGCGAGTCTCAAGAAATCAATTTGACCATATCTTGTAATGCATTGGAAGAAATTACCACTCCTGAAACTAACAAGATAGAAGGACATATCATGAAGAAAAAGGTAAGAGCATTGATTGATTACCTATATCCAACACCAGAGTGTCAAGTGATGGTTGCAAGTGGAGGAACCATAAATTTCTCTAGAAAGTGCCATAATATCAAGCTATCCATGGGAGAATATGTATTTAATATCCCAATTCTTTCCATTCCAATGGGTGGTGTTAATGTTTTACTAGGAGTCCAATGGCTACAATCTTTGGGTACGATAGCTTTTAATTTTCAAGAAATTTTCTTGAAATTTTTTTGGGAAGGAAAGGAAGTTGAATTGAGGGGCATCGAAGGAAAAATTGGAAAGGTAATCAACTCTAACAGCATGATAAAGCTTCTAAATAAAGAATAACGGGGTGTAATTACACAATTATGTTCACTAGAGGATCCCACATCAAAATCATGTATTTCTCCAGATCTCCAAAACGTTTTGGACAATCATTCCAAGGTATTTGAGAATCCCAAAGGCCTCCCACCTATTTGTGATCATGATCATGCTATTCATTTGATTCCACAAAGTGTTCCTCCAAACATCAGGCCTTACATATATCCATATGCCCAAAGGAGTGGTAACTCATTCAAAAGTTGCAGAAGATCCTAGTTCAAACAGTATTGCGAGAACTTGACAAGGAAGGAAAAATCATATTGGAACCTAAAGCAGTCACAAAACCGAGAAATCAAAAGCTACGAAATAGATAAATTTTAGAGTATCTCATCAAGTGGAAGAACTTACCTGTTGAAGATTCTAGATGGGAGGACAATAATTTATACCGAAGCATCAAGAACTACTCAAGCATTGAGGACAACACTTTTTGAAGGAGGGGGGCATGTTAGGTCCCTATACTACTAGTGTAACCCCTTATTGTTATTAGTAAAACCCCCTTATTATATTGGTGTGCCCATGTAGTCCCCATATTGTTATTATTGTGCCCCATAGAAGCCCTCTATTGTTATTATTTTTCCCTTACATTATTATTGTTATGTTGGTTCTGATTATATTATGACCCCTTAGACTCCTATATATAGAAAGGAGGTAGTTTCATTTTTATCATCTAAGAATTGTTCATTTGTGTAATGTAAAGGAGATTTCCCCCTCGAAGAGGCTTATTTGTAAGACATTTATCTATCTTTTCTATCTTTTTGTGAGTTGGTTTCATAACAGAAATCTTGATATGGATCATAGAAGCTTAAATTCAACAATTTAATAACTTGCCAACTCATTTGTTTTTATTACTTAAAATGTAATTATTTTGCACACTTTACCTCCTTAATCGTAGATCGTGGTCTTTAAACGGGTACCGTGTAGTGCTTATCAGATATTGGGCGAAATGTGATTGCGAAATTCGCAACTTCGCATTTCACAAATCGTTAACGGTTGTCATATGGCATGTTCAAGTTTTTTGAGAATTTTGAAATGCGAATGTGCAATGATGAGATGAGGTTATTGCAGCGGGAGACCTTTTCACATATCACAATTTCGTAAAAGATTTATAAAATAGTGATGTGAAAAAGCGTGATATGCGATGTGCGATATAAGTTTCCTTAGCTCATTTTGCAAGGTTTTGCTAAGTTTTTCTTTAGAGTTAGGGATTATTTTCCTAGGCTTAAAATTTTTAAAAGGGTCCCCATTTATAACTCGAATGCTAACAATTGCTAGATAAAAATGGGAGGGTTGTTAGTACAACATTGACGATTCACTTGGGAGAACCAGTTATCTCTGAGTAGCTTTCTGAAATTTCTAAAAACTTTCAAAGTAATTGGAGTTATAAGAATAATGATTTCATGAGTTATAAGGTAAAAAACATTTCTCTTGAACTACCATTACTTGCTCGAGCCCATCTGCTTAATTACTTCACCCCTAAAATGATAGAAATATAAATGTTAGCATCAGTCAATAATAGGGTTTAAAATAATATAGTAGGTGCCTCTTGCAGATTATATTTTTGGTTTTATACTCATTTATCATAGATAGAGCCTCTGCTTCCAGCAGGCATTCATAGCCTTGACAGGGTTACCTTTAAACTAACAATGATCCATTATCCCATCTGTATGAATTTTCAAGTTTCAAAAATGATATTCGTTTGAATTGAATCTCTTTTGGACGTTGTCCCTTCTTTTTTACCTTTTGGGTGTAAGCCCTTAAAAGTCATTGTCTAGGCGTGGTAACCTACTGATGACAATGCCATTCACTGGTTGTAAATAATCCAAACAAGATGGCTCTTGATGAGACCCCTTGTCTTATGATTAATAAGATCATTAGCTATTACCCTGTTTTGATATGCAGTACTGGTAATATCAGTTTTAATTACTTCCCTATGAACATGGTAAATAAGCTCGTGATGAGACTCTTTGTCTTTTAAGTTTTTATATTTTAGAATTACACTCTGAAAAAAGAAAATTTTAACAGATGGGGTGGGCCATTGGCCTTTTTAAGGGTCTTGGGTGATAATGATAAAGTTTTTTTAAGATACTAATCTGTAGGAAGTCCTTGCTAGGTTAAAGATTCTTTTCTTGATTGATAACAAAGCCTTCATATCCTATAAAGATAAGAGTTTTTCATAAAATAAATGTTTTTAAGAAAGACCAAGTTTTTCTAGAGGGATGAAGTTTATTTTAGTACTTAAATGTCCTAATTCTTCCATTAAACTCCAACTTTCTTATAAAAGCGAAAAATCAGAAATGTTATCAAAGACTTATTTTGAAAAGCAAGGAGTAAATACTAGTTTAACCATTATTTTCCTAAAAAGAAAATATATTACAAAATTGGAAGAGGTTATCTCCTAAGAAAAGTAATTTTTCAACATTTTCCCATTGACAGGCAAAGAATCTTTCCTATCGGACAAATCTTGTAAAAGAAACGTTGATGGTCTGATTTTTCAATAATTTGAAAAGGGCCAAGCCATAGTCTTTGGAATTTGGTATGTCTACCCTTTTCCTCATGTGCCTTGTCCCATTTCAAGACTAAGTCACCTACTTTGAGGGATTTTTTACTGGAAGAAGTCATCTCAAAAGAAGTTTTGACTATTTGTTGGTGATGAAAGTGGGTTCTTTAGCCTTTTCTCTTTCTTCTTCGAGTTTGAGAATTTGAAATTGTCTGGCCTGGAGAGAAGATGAATGGTTTTCATTGATAAATTTTACTAGGGAAAGAGATGGTATTGGTACATTTGTGGGAAGAACAACTTCTTTTCCATAAACTAAAGAAAAAGGAGAAGAACCTATAGAGGCTTTCTCAGTAATCCTATCTATCCATAGAGCAAATGTAAATGCTTTATGCCAATTCCTATGATTTTGATCAATGGTTTTTTTGATAAATTTGATGAGGTTTCTTTTGTTGATTCTGCTAATCCATTACCTCAAGGATAATAATTAGCTGAATACTTTAACTTGAAACCTTGCTTAAGAGAGAATTCTACCATTGCATTCCCAGAAAGGTAAGATGCATTGTCAAACATTAAAGTTGAAGGTAAGCCAAATCAGGGAATTATGTATTGATCAGTGAAATATATGATGTTTTCCATATTAGTTATATTTAATGGCACAATTCTACCCACTTAGTAAAGTAATCAGTAGCTATGAGGATGTACCTATGCTGCTTGGAAGAGTTAGGAATAATCTCACCAATTATATCTAATCCCCATTGTTCAAATGGTTGTTGGATGTTAGGTGGTTGTAAAGGGAATGTTGGCTTTCTTTCTCTTCTGGCCATAGTTTGACAAGTTTTTCACTTCCTTGCATATTCATGTGCATCTTTAAATATCATTGGCCAGTAATATCCTGCATGTAGGGTTTTATGAGCAGTAGTATTTCCTCCAAAATGTCCACCAGCTGGTCCATCATATAATTCCTGCATGACCCTCTTAGCTTCAGGTTTCTCTAAGCATCTTAACAATACTGAATCATAATTATTTCTAAACAATACATCATCGACTATCTCATACTGATTTGACATTAATCTTAAAGCTCTCTTTGTTTTATAATTAAGGTGCATAGGAGCATATCCATTTTTAAGATAAAATTTCAAATCAGCATATTGTGATTGCGTATCATTGAGGATTACCTCTGATATTTACAATTCATTACCTTGATCTTCTTTTCATGGAAACTGTGAAACTCATGTTAACATCCTACAAAAACCTTGGCCCCTGACAATTTTAGCTGGCCGGATTTATACATCATATTCTTGGAGTGTAGTGTTTCGGGGAAAACTAGTGTCTTATCGAACAACTAGCCCTCTAGGTTTGGTAGCTACCCTAGAAACAACAACTTAAAGTAATTCAACGATTTCTTCTATGTGAAACAAATAAGAGAAATATAAAGGAACCAACCTGGAACTTCCGCTTAATCCCTTGCTTGATCTCTCTCTGCCTTGACAAAGTTTGAAACTCCTCTCCATACTTAACCCGCTTGGAGAGTACCTGCACAAGTACAAAAACAAAGAACCATCAAAGCATCGTGATCTATTACAACATAAACATTACAGAATCAGATATATAATGAACAAATGATAACATTCACAATTGCACAATCATATGGAAGAAAACTTGAAGAACTTTATTAAATAGAAGCAAGAATTACAACCCAGTTGTCTGATCTAGCATGATCTTCCCAGCTTCAATCCCTCTTCACCTCATGAAATAGAAAGATCACACCAACAATACAATGCTCTTTCCTCAATTACAAACTATCAGCACTTCCTTGCAATTCACAATATTCCAGCCTCTGGATCTCTTAGATGAGGGATCCATTTATAGATGTGTGCAAGGGTGTGAGTCATCTTTGGGGTTTGAATAGTGTCATTCCACTTGTTACAATTGGTTCCACTTGGAGATTTCTTGGATCTCTTACTCATCCCTGGGTGAATTCAGAGAGGCAAGTGGCATAGGAGAAGTTTCTAGAATATTCCATGAGAAACCACCTAGCAAACTGTCTTGGACATTTATCTATCCTCACCCATCGCACCCTATAGAAGGCCTAATTAGTATGCATTGCACCCGGGCAGTGTACTACTCAGTATGCATCGCACCCTGCCGGTGGAGCAGTTAGTATGGTTCAATTTAGGCCATTTCTGGATGGTTTCTCAGGTGGAACTTTTGGGGAATGATGTAATCAGATGACTAAGTGCTTTTAGGGTATGAAACATCTCTTTTAGGGGTTGAAAAGCCCTAGTATATCGACACATAAGTTTGGGGTTGATGTGCCCAAATATGTCTATAACAACTGCCCCCTAAAGCATGAAGCTGTAAATTTTGATGTCGGGTGAAATGCTTTATCATGAGGGTCTGAGGTTTTGAACTAGAAGGTGACCTGCATAAGTTACAATACAATACATCATCATAACATAATTTTCATGATCTAGCTAAGGTAGGCATTCCCATGCTCAGCTTTATAAATTCATTTCATGTACATAGATTAGATAGTTGTCTGCAGATGCAGATTGGTGATTCTTCAGATGTAGAGTCATCATCCATGGTTCAAATGACTATCTGTGCAGTGCCTTTGTACATTTTATGTTTTTATATCCCTGGATATATCACAGCCCGAATGGATGAGACTAGACCCAAGGTATTCAAACTCGTTCAATCTTTGCCCGATGTACAAGTCAATCCATGTGAAGAGATGTTCTAAAGTCGAACATGGAAAGACATCGCCTAATTACTAGCCAATAATGTGACCTGTTAACAGGCGCGAGAGGAATCACTGATAATGATAATGACCCTCAAGGTACTACAGTAAAATTCACGTGGTGTGAATATGTGATGCAATGTCTAACACTACGCAAAATCTTTCAGTCGAAGGCCATTGATGTCAGCCTATAGCCGAAAGTGAGAAACTTGCCATTGATGCATGCAAGCTTCAAAGGACTGAAAGGGGTCTTTCTAAGTCAACTTCTTGGATAATGAGCTGATGTTGACAAGAAGTGACTTGTTATAGGAGGGCCTTGATGTATCCCACATCTACAACATGAAATGAAGCAAATGATTTCTGGAGGTGAAAATGAATTGATGACACAAGGTTCAGGAATGGCGGTCATGAAAAAATGAAGGTTGGAGGTATTGCAGTGGATGATACATTAACTAGATTGTGGTTTCTCAACTGAATGACTTCTCTTGAACATGTCGGCGACATTGAGATGGATTGGTAGCATTAACCCCAAAAGATGGATGGTGTGAAAGACCAATGGTGAGATGACCGATGAACGAAATAACCCAACCCGACTCAATCATGGTGATGGAGTGAAAGTGTCATGTTCAAGAGCGACCTACTACCATGAATTCTTCAAGTTTTTTCCCTTTTTCCCCAATCATTGCTAACCAATACCTCTTTATTTTTGTCAAGCTTGAGGAGGATAACATATGCTTGTTCTATAATTTGCCCTTTGGGCAAACCTGTTGCTATGTTTTAACGAGTCTAGTGATAGTGAAACTCGGTCTCATCTAGAATGGATAAGTTTGTCGCTATTGTTTTAATGAGTTTAATGACAAGGATAACTCAGTCCTTGTCATATGTAGAGAATTTTCAAAGGGAAAAAAAGGAAACTCCATGAGTTCTTTTTCATAAAATAATCCCTTAGGTCCAAAAAAGGATAAAATAATACAAAAGGGATGACTTTTCTGATCACTTTAACGAGCCAAAAAATAAAAGCGCTCGAACTTTTTCGTAAGATAATCCCTCGGGTCCGAAAAAGTATAAAATCATACAAGAGGGATGACATTTCCAATCACTTTAACGAGCTGAAAAGGCCGATGATCAACAATCTTTTCATATTTAATGAGTCTGAAAAGGGTTTAAAGGAGACTCGATTTGAGGAACGAGTGGTGTCTAGGGTATCAATTAGTTCCGCTGAATTTGAAACTTCTCAAAACATGGTGAGTTCTCTGAAGAGGCTGGCTAATAAGACCACTCATCGCAACTGTTCCTCAAGAAGGGTAAAACAACCAAGTGGAAACATATGATCAGCCAAAGGGATGGTGGTGATGAGAGGTACACAACCAAGGTTCAAAAGGCTGATAAAATGGCAATCACAAAGGTTATTTACTTGAAGGTGGGTTGATCTTTTGACAAGCTTGAACCATGGGGGAACTATGCTTGGTCTCAGTTACATTTTTACTCAAGCTCAAAACGACAAAACTATGCTCGGATTCAAGTTTATTTTTCATTTTTGGAGTTTTATTTTGGCTAAGTGATGTAATCCTGATGCAAATGTTGATGTGAAATGCTTTCTTTACAAATGCTGCAAATGTCTATTTAACACATAGTTTTCTAATGAATCAGTCAATGTGTTTAAGTTTCTGGAAATGTGTTGATATTGAATGGAATCAAAATGCCTTTCCAAAATCTTAACTCATAGCAACATGTGATAAATAGCTAGGTTTCGAATGGAATAAATGCCACTAAGCTATAGAATGACAAGTTGTGAATCTAGCCTGACAATGAGTCGGTGTATGCCATGTGAAATGGCATCAGAGAGAAGTTCAATCAACACGCTATACTCAGCGATGTTGTTTGTCGATCGACCAATACATATCCCCCTGAAATTCAGTTACTCACCACTTGGAGCGAAAATGGCCCGGGCCGCAGAAGATATGTTCTGCATATTGGCTAGCTCCGTCGGAATACCCAACAAATGATTCTAAAAAGTTTGACATCTGCAACAAATGTGAAGATGATTACCTAACCAAAATGACAACTCTAAAATAAAACACTCAAAAATGCAATAAAAGCATATGTATAATGAGTTTAATACACTTAATCAAGCATAGTAATGTTTAAGATACAATCCATTTCGGGGCTGTGACTGTGGAATCCCATCATAATCGACCAGCTCATAGGCTCCTTTTGTCAATACTTATTTAACAATGTAGGGGCCCATCCATAATGGTTCGAATTTACCTGCTCCTAATTATCTAGAGTCCTGATTGTAAAGTAAGACCAGGTCACCTTCTGAGAAGACACGAGGCTTGACATTTTTGTCATCTTGCACCTTGACGCATTTCTTATGTGCTTCATTAGCAAACGCAACATCACAATGGGTTTCATCCAGATGGATTAGTTCCAAGAAACGTGCCTCTTCTTCAGAAGTTTCGGGAAGCAGATCAATTGCAAGCTCAAGGGATGAGATTTTGCATTGAACTGGTAAGACTACTTCTAGACCATACACCAATTGAAAGGGCATAAATCCGGTCGCATTTCTCACCAAAGTCCTATATGCCCACAGAGCTGAGTACATGATTAAATGCCAATTCCGTTTGTGGACCCCAATCATTCTCTGCAACATGCGCTTAAGGACTTTGTTGATCACCTCAACTTGTCCGTTAGCCTGTGGATAATATGGAGTAGAACTATCATGAGACAATCTTAATTTGGTAGTCAATTCGATTATCATGTGATTGCAAAAATGCGACCCATGATTTGTGACTATATCCTGTGGTACACCAAATCTAGAAACTATATGATTGAAAAAGAAAAGAGCAATTGTTTTGCCATTGTTGTTTAATGTAGGCATTGCCTTGGCCCATTTTGTAAAATAGTCGACAGTGACTATAATATACCCATGCCCCCTAGCCGAGGTGGGGTTACATGTCATGAAATCAGTGCCCCATTTAGCGAATGGCCCAACAGCAACGACTGGATGCAGCGGTGTAGGTGGTAATCTAGTTCTGTGATCAAAAATCTGACAAGCATGGCAACTTTTGACTACAATTATGTAATCTTTGAATATGGCTGGCTAGAAGTAACCAGCTCGTAAGATCTTTTATGCAGTAGCATAATTAGATAGATGCCCCCCACAAGCACCTAAATGACAATCATTCAAAACTTTTTCGGCCTCCTCATGCGTGAGGCACCTTCGTAGAACTGTATCGACATCACGATGGTAAAGTGTATCACCAACGATTGGATAGTCCTTGGCTTGGTATCGAGAATGTCACTATTCAGAGAGAGAGGTGTTAGGCCTAAAAGTTTGGGTTTGGAGATAGACCAATATATCCCCATACCACGAATCACTTGACGATATCAGAAACAGAGTCTCATCCACGATTGATGCTTTGAATGTTAAATCGTTGGATGACGAGGGAAGGTTACAAAGTAACTCTGCAAATATGAGAGTGTTATCAGGAAAACTAGTGTCCATTTAGAGCTACTAGTCCCACTTAGACAGGTAGCTATCTTAGAAACAAACAAACTAAAGTTACTTGTGTTTTCCTTTATAAGAGATAGATGAGAGAGAAGCAGAGAGTACCAACCTCATTCTTTCGCTTGGCTCCTTTCTTGTTTCCTCCCTCCTTTGATAGAGCTTTGCCACTCCTTCCTAACTTGTCTCACTTTAGAGAAACACTTGTAGAGTCAAAGCAGCATAATACCATCAAAGCATAGAGATCTATAACCATAAACACTATAGGATCAGATATATATTAACCATACAAATGCATATATCAATACAAGATTCAGAAATATACAAGAATATGGAGGAAAACTCAAATAGCTTTATTGATAGAAGTAGTAGAAGAGAGGATTACAACCCATTGGTCTGATGCAGAGCCATCCTCCCAGTGTGAAAGCCCTCTTCACCTCATGAAAAGCTAGATCACCCAACACTATGATGTTTCACCGAGAAACCAACAACACTTCCTTACAAAATACAAAATTCCAACCTTTGGATCTCTAGGATGAGGGATCCATATATAGATATTTACAAGTGGGTGAGTAAGCTTCTGGGATTTTGATTAGTGTCATTTCTCTGATAGTTCTTGTTTCCACTTGAAGATTTCATGATCTCTTACTCATCCCACGCGAATTCAGTGAGGCAAGTGTCATATGAGCAGTTTCTAGAAGATTCCCTGGGTTTCCACCTAGCAAACTGCCTCTGGCATTTGTCTACTCTCACTGATCGCACCCTACAAAAGGGTTTTTCAGTATGCATCCCACCCCCCATGTGCAATAGATGAGATGCATTGCACCCTGACCATGGAGTAGGTGAGATGGTCCAGTTTTGACCAGTTCTAGGTAGTTTTTTAGGGAGAACTTATGGGAAATGATGTAATCAGTTGACCTTGTTCCTTTAGGGTATGAAACAACACTTTTAGGGGTTTATAATCCCTTGGTTTATGGAAATATGTGATTTGGGTTGCAGTGCCCAAATATGTCGATAACAGTTGCCCCCTAAAGCATGAGGTCATAAATCTTCTGATGTTGGGTGAAATGCTTTATCATGAGGATTCGAGGTTTTTAGAAACTGGAAGGTGACTTGTAATAAGATACAATACAATACATCATATTCATAATATTTTCATGATCAAGCTGAGGCAGTCATTCCCATGCTCATCTTTATAAATTCATTTTCATGTACATAGGACAGACAACTGTCTGTGTGGCAGACTGATGATTCTAGTAGAGCCATCATCCCTTAGCTTGGATGACTATCTGTGCAGCTATGATGTACATTTGATGTCTTTATTTTCCTGAATATATAATAGCTTGGATGGATGAAACTAGATCCAGGGTCTTCAAACTCGTCCAATCTTTGCTCGAAGTACAAGTCGATCTATGTGAAAAGATGTTCTGATGTCGAACATGGAAAGACATCGCTTGATTACCAGCCAATGATGTAAGCTGTTAATAGGTGCGAGAGGAATCACCAATAATGATGATTACCCTCAAGGTACTGCAATACAATTCACGTGGTGTGAATACATGACTCGATGTCAAACACCACGTAAAATCTTTCGGTCGAAGTCCATTGATGTAAACCTATTGCCAGAAGTGAGAAACTTGTCATTGAGGCATGCAAGCTTCAAAGTACTGAAAGGGTTGTTCCTAAGTCGACTTCTTGGATAATGAGCTGATGTTGACAAGAAGTGACCCATCGTAGGAAGGCCTTAACGAATCCCACATCTACGACATGGAATGGAGCAAATGATTTTGCGGAGGTGAAAATGATCTGATGATACAAGGTTTAGGGTAGTGGTCATGAAAGAATGGAGCGTAAAGGTATTGCAGCGGATGAGGCGTAAGCTGGGTTGGTGAATTCTCTGAGCGACTTCTCTTGAACATATCAGTGACATTGAAATGGATTGGTAGTGTTAACCCCAAAAATGGATGGTATGGAGGACCAATGGTGATATGATCGGTGAATGGAATAACCCAACTCGACTCAATCATGGTGATGGAGTGAAAGTGTCATGTTCAAGAGCGACCTGCTACAAATAAAGTTCTTCAAGTTTTCTTCCCAATTTTTCTCCAGTCATTTCTGACTAGTACCTTTTTATTTTTGTCAAGCTTGAGGAGGATAGCATATGCTTGTTCTATAATTTTCCCTTTGGGCAAACCTGTCACTATGTTTTAACAAGCCTAGCAACAATGAAACTTGCTCTTGTCTATAATGGACAAGTTTGTCACTATTGTTTTAACGAGTTTAATGACAAAGATAACTCGGTCCTTTTCAATTTTAGAGAGTCTGAAAAGAGATAGAAAGGAAACTCCAGTAATCCTTTTTTGTAGTATAATCCCTTAAGTCCGAAAAAGAATAAAATGATACGAAAGGGATGACCTTTCTGATCACTTTAACGAGCCAAAAAATACAAGTGCTCGGTCTTTTTGTGTAATGATCCCTCAGGTCCGAAAAGATTAAAATCTAGAGGAGGGATGGCACTTCCAATGACTTTAATGAGCTAGAGAGGCCAATTGCTCGGCAATCTCTTTATATTTTATGAGTCTAAAAGTGCTTAAAAGAGACTCGTCTTTGAGGAACAAGTGATATTTTCGGGTAGTAGCTGGTTTCAGGTAAGGTTTGGAACTTTTCAATCACGGCAGTGTAAAGAAAGTGGCTAACAGAATCACTCTTCACAACTATTCCTCAAAAGGGTAAACAATCAAGTAGAGGCAGATGATCGGCTAAAAAGTGGAGGTGATGGTAGGAACACGACCAAGGCTCAAAAGCTGATAGCAATGCGAACACAAAGGTTATTTAATAGAAGTGGGTTCATCTTTTAATGAGCTTAAAGTCTGGGGGAACATATGCTCATAACTAGGTTTATTTTTTAACGAGCTTGAACTTTGCAGAAACATTACTCATGGGTGGGTATACTTTTTAATGAGCTTGAACTCTGGTGGAACATATGCTCATCACTAGGTTTATTTTTTAATGATATTGAACTTCACGTAAACCTGCTCGTGTGGTTTGCTTGTCCCCAACATGATGAAAAGGAGAGTATCTTGTAACCAAATGGAAATCACTGCAATGAAGCAGGATAGCTTCGTCTAGAATAGACAAAGGTGAATGGTGTGATAGACCAATCACATAACCTACAAGGAAACTTATCTTTACAACTAGGTGCATGCCTCCCAAGCTTCATTACATTCACCAGACTACTCATGGCAATTAGGTGGATGGAATGAAGGTTCAAGAGATACTGATTTCACTTGGAATCCACCGTATTTATAGTATTTGATAGAAAATAAAAGACTGAAGGATGATTAAGGTCGCTGGAACAATCTTCGTGGTAATCTGGAAGATGGGAACGATGGTGGTAATCTTCCCATGGTGCCTCTCCTATCATCATTGACTAAATGATTCCTTCATCTGTAGAATGTACATGCGACCAAGGATCTGAAGAGGTGCCATATTCCTTAGACCTATCTATCCAAACACTTGATGAGCGTTGATTTGGGTTTGCCACCCAGGCTAAGAAAATTGATTGCTACAATGTTTCTATTGGGCTTGGAGGCAATACCTGATGATGATCCATGCTAACATCATGTCCGAAAGTCTTCTGAACCTTTGTAGGTATAGAAGATACTGTGTTGCAGGTTTCCACCATGGCCACTTCCACCAGATTACTCGGAGGCAGTAAGGAAAAAGTACCCATGTTACCGGGAATTGTGTCCACTCAGAGCTACTATTCCCACTAAGACTGGTAGCTATCTTAGAAACAAACAAGTAAAGACTACTTTCGTTTTCCTTTATGAAAATAGATGAGAGTGGAACAAAGGACACCAACCTTAGTCTTGCGCTTGGTTCCTTACTTGATTCCTCTCCTTCTTGATAGATCTTTACCGCTTCCTCTTCGTCTGCCCAGCTTCAAAGAGCACCTGTGGAATCAAAGCAACATAATACTATCGAAGAACAGAGATCTATATTCATAAATAACATAGGAATAGATATGTATTAACCACACCAATGCATATATAATCAAACATACAAGAATATGGAGGAAAACTTGAATAGCTTTATTAATATCAAGAACAGCAAGAGGATTACAACCAATTGTTCTGACCTAGCATCATCCTCCAGCAAGAAAGCCCTTCTTCACCTCAAGTAAAGCTTAGATCACCCAACACTATGAAGTTTCACCAGAAAACCAACAACACTTCTCTACAAGGTACAAGATTCCAGCCCCTAGATCCCTGTGATGAGCGATCCATATATAGATGATTGTAGGGGGGTGAGTCATCTTCTAGGGTCTTGATTAGTGTCCTCTCTCTGATAGTTCTTGATTCCACTTGGAGACTGATGATCTCTTACTCATCCATGGTTGAAAACAGAGAGGCAAGTGTCAGAGGGGAAGCTTCTGGAAGATTCTATGATCTTCCTCCTCGCAAACTGTCTCTGCCATTTGTCCATTCTCGCCCATCACACCCTATAAAGGGGCCATCCAGTATGCATCGCACCCTTTACACTGGGAAGGTGATATGCATTGCACCCTCTGCACTGGGTATTCAGTATGGTCCAGTTTTGACCATTTCTGAGCAGGTTTTTAGTGGAGAACTTCTAGGAGATGATGTAATCAGCTGAGCTTGTTCCTTTAGGTAGTGAAGCAACACTTTTAGGGACCTAGGATCCCTCAATTTATGGACATTTATGATTGGGGTTGCAGTGCCCAAAAATGTCTATAACAACCCATTAAGGTAGGGTCTTTTTGGAGGCCTACTCCGATATTTTGAAGCGAATGAGAGCTTCCATGGATCATTGGAATGATTCCCGTAACTTGTGAACTATTGGGGAGGAAGGTTTGTTGGTCAACAATTGTAATTTCTCCTTGAAAAGGAAATGAAATCTTTCTAAAGTATGTTGACACAACTGCAGCCATACCATAAATCTGAGGCCTTCCCAGTAGAATATTGTAATCGAGGTTTCCATCGACAACTTCAACGTCAATTTCTACAGTCTTGCCCCCCAATTCAACTTGCAAGTTACTTAAGATCCCGTACGGGGTGTATGTTCATCCATCGAATGCTTTTAACGTCGTTGACGATCACGACAAGGGTGGTGAGCCTAAAGTTTTCCAGCAACTCATTGACATGATGCATGTAGATACCCCCTCATTAATAATTGTTTGATGAACAGTTTTGTTGAGGGCTTTCACTTGGATGAGGAAAGCGAGTTGAACTGGTAACTAGGGTTCATATTCTTTATGATTAAAGGCCACAATATTGGAATCTGATGGGTCAATCCCACCTATTACTGATAATAGAGCCTACTTTTGGGAGGGGCAATTTTGTAGTACTTCAAGTGTCAACATAGTGGATGGCGATTAGGCCAGATCCTCTAAAATATTATAATTTTGTGCTACTCTGGCACGAGGATTAAATGTCGATTTGTGTACTACTCCCTTTGGCAACTTTATTATTAGCTCAGGAATGATGGGTGGTGCAACTTCAATTGAAGTTGTTGTCAAACTACTAGGTTGATCTGTAGCCTTGTTGTTCGACAGCTTTGGATTCCCGTAATCTTTATTCCTTATCGATATCAAAGCATCATTTTGCTATTTCAAAATGGACAACATAAGCACTTGGGATGGGGAAGCATTGTCGCTAGCAACCAGATTGGTTTCTGGGTTTGGAAATATATCAGTCAATACTGCTTAGGTTTTTTAACTCTTAAAGAACTTCTGAATCTCAGCTTTATGCGAACAATCTCTCGTCCAATGATCCTCATCGCATATAAAACATGGATGACTAGGTTTATTTTGCCCAAAAGGGTTTTTAGAAGATTTTTCAGGAGATGAATCATCCTGCTTCTTCTTTTTGCCTTTCTTTTTCTTCTTACCCCCTAGTTGCTTCGGTTCTTTGCCTTCGTCGATCGACACAACATTAACCTATGAAGCAGGAAGATTGTCATTTGCCTTTTTACTGGAAACTGCAAGGGATTTACCAGATGAGGCCTTTGCAGTTTGCGTACTGGAGGTACCAATCATGCTGTCACTGGCATGAGAGTCCCTGTTCGATTTAGGAGGAGGAGGAATGGAAAACTTCGATCTAGGAGCATCAGGAATTTTTTCATAGAGCGTGCGAGACTGAGTATAGATCAAGTCTAGATATTGGGCACGAGCAATGACTTGCTCTTTAGTGACAACTCCTCCCTTGGCCACATCTTCTGTAATAGAAGGTAACAATGACTTAATAAACCATTCAACTAACAGCTGATCGGGGACATATGTTTTTACCATTCTACTATGACGTCACCACCCATGAATATGATCAGATATGTGAGTAGATGTTGTTTGCTTAAAATTGGTAAGAAGCTCCGTTCCTGTTTCATACCTTATCGGTCACTGAAAATGGGTTAAAAAGGTGGTGGAGAGGGTGCTGAAGTTATCGAATGAAGCCCTAGGCAATTCGATGTACCATTTTGCTGTCGGACTAGTTAACGTTCGCTGAAAAAAGTGAAGCCTAATTGAATCATCATTGAGAGTGTTGGACGAACACCACAGATGAAAGGTCATTACATGATTCGACGAATCTTCGCCCGGATTTCCATTGAATTTAGGAATATCTGACAGAAGTTTATGAGGAATCACCGATCACCATGGGGCATAAGCAATTGGATCATTTGTTAATTGATTCAGATTTGGTAATTCTAAAGTTGCTATGAAAGGCAACTATTGATTCAGGTTTTGTGAGGCATACCCAGGATAAGATGGGATTTCCTGAGCAGTGGGTCTTTGCACACCAGCATAATGTATTTGATGCTAATAACTTTGATAAGGTTGATGGGCATAACCATTATAATATGATTGATGGTAACCGTTTTGAATATACGGCTGCCCATTACTCACAGAGCTTTGTTGCTCAGGTCCTCGGTAAGCTTGCTGGAATTGCGGTTATTGATATCACACCAGCCATGGCTATCAGAACATTTGTTGTTGCCCAATAATGGATGTTTGACTAAGATGAGGGGTTATAATACCCGTTTGAGCCTGAGTGGCTTCAGTTAAGGAGCCATTAATCAGTGGTTGTGATTGAGTCATGGAGACAAGAGGTTGTTGTATTGTGACCTGAGAGACTGGAGCTTGACATACAACATGCAACGCTTGAACTTGTGACACCGTCACAATAGCCAGTGTAGTGGGAATGTTTGACACGGGTTGACTTTGTTGTATTGAATATGCAACTCTTGGTTGTTGAGACAGTATTGGCACCCAACTACTGAATGCAATTCCAGCTTGACCCGAATTCTGTTGTGAACTCTCATATGGTTGTTCCCCCAGAGGGAACAATGAAAAGGCATATTTCCCCCCATATGGCGGTAATCCAGTGTTCAAAGGGAAAATTGGCCTTTGGAGTCTAGACTGCCCAAATTGATACTATTGTGAAGGATCAATTTTCTGAGGCTGAACATAAGAAATTCAAGATAATGTTCTAGATGAACAAATAGGAATAGACCATACTGTCGAAATAGTCCCTAGGTGGACTCCATCTAGGGGTTGAGAACTAGTTGGGATAGATGGTACACCAGCGAACATTGTCGGAGTGGCGGCAGGAGGTTCTGCTACTGCTATATTAGATGACATAGTCCTAGATGTCAATAGTTGTTTAGACATATTGAGTCTATCCAAAAGATTTCCTAGCAATTCTATAGGAACTTGCAATGAAGAGTTACTAACTTCTGTAGTAGAAGGATATAGGTGGATCCTAGTTCCAAAATGCAATGGAGTACCTGATAGAAGATCCTCCACAATCTCTTCTATAGAAATCAATCCAGGTGGAAGAGGTAGACCGTCAGGTTTGTAAAATATTTTTGGTGCTGAAGAAGGTATAGACTCTGCAACAATAGATGCTGGAGGGGTGACACCTTCTGAATTAGCCCTAGATGGAGCTGGTTTAGAAATAGAAGTGTTTTCCATTACACTAGGACTAGTTCTAATGTCCTCTTGTAATTGCGAAACTTCTTTTGTAGAGGCAGGGATACCATAAATAGTTGGAGTAACTGGAGTCTCCAAGGATGTTTAAACACAAGTTTCAAATAAACCAGGAGACTTTGACCCAGTTAGATGAGATTTTTTGGCCCGGAATGGTTTTGTTTCCAGAGTCAAAGATGGTTGACTCGTCAGTCTGCGAATGACAGGGTTTTGATTGAATTTCTTCCATGATTGCGGATTACTTGATCAACTCAAAATAAAAGGGGAAAATGCTATTCCAAATTAAATGAATTTTATGATGCTTTGACACAACTTGTTTTTTCAATTTTAAAGAGTCAAGAAAAAGCTAAAGATGACCCTAGTCGCCTTCAATTTTAATGAACCTGAAGTGACAAGTGCTCGGATGGATCTTTTCTTTTAAGGAGTCTGAAAAGGAACGAAAGTGGCTACTCTGGAAATCTAGATAGAGGATTAGCTAACCAATTGCAAAACTGTAGAATACTTTTTATGTACGGCAATCAATCTTCCTCAATGTTATGTTAAGTGCATTGCGATTGATACAGCTGTAGACATGCCTTCCTAAGGATAAAGGATATCAGCCTATTGTGGTCTCCCAATATATACTCGATAGTACGTGGGAGCACAAGTCCGTACTGGAACTTGTCGTATCAAAGAGGAGGAATCACCCAACCTACGATGAAAATGATAGTTACCAGGATTTAAGACACTGGAATACATCTCTAGCCTACACTTCTAGATGTTGTGCGTTAGGTTCCAAAGAATTTTTATGTTTATTGAGGTTTATTTTACAGTTGATCTTTCTTAAGAAGTTTTCCTTTCAAGGTTCACAGCTTGATGTAGATGTACAATTCCTAAATATGCAATCTAAATGATAAACAATCATTTATTTTCTTTTAGCAATGAAAATCCTAGCTACTAAGGAAAGAAGAGTAAAATTCTTTCAACATAGAGTAGAGAGCACACACTAAGATGCAATGTCCTAAATCAATTTCTACATGCAGTCTAAATGCAAATGCACATGCATGTATTTGTTTTTCAGTTTCCTTAATGTGAGAATGACAGAAAGAAAACTAAGTACAGATCTGAACTATCTTTCCTCAAAGCAACACTTTAGCAATTTCTTTTTAAAAACGAAAGGAAGATTGAGACGACACTTTCAATTTTGACTTGAAAACTACTTTTGACACTTCAAAGAATTGATGATCCAAATCAAACACAATAGCAAAAGTGTAATTGACTATCTAAAAGAGGAAGAGTTTACAACACTCTTTTCTTTGACTGAAAACGACACTTGTGACACTTTCAAATCAAAAGACGACAGTTCGATTAAGCTATTGTTTGCAAAGGAGAAATGTAAATGACAAAAATACATAAAAACATTCACGATTATCTATCAATGGAGGATGAATAATGAAAAGGAAGAGAATTTCAACAATGATATACTGATGATAGACAACAAAACTACTGAATAAAGCTGAAGACAATGAAGAAAAAACCAAAATCTGGAAGCAGCAACAGTCTCACCTAATCATCGCACCTATAATACAGGGAAACAGAGATGCATCTCACTTGCATCACACGGGAGGTGTGATGCATCTAGACTACCAATGAGAGATAGTACAATGGTCCAGGGACGAGACTGAGCTTGGTTTTTGCTCACAGTTTGCAGCTTAGTTCAGGGATTTAGGCTGAGCTAATGATAGGCAGTAAACACAAAGCATAGGGGCTAGTCTAATGAGGTTATTTGAGCTACTACCAGGGCACTTAGGATTTTTGCAAGTCAGATGTTCAGTTCATAAACTAACCTAGAGATTGATTGAAGTAGCGTTGATCTACTTTGCAGTTGCATAGCAAAAGTAGTTCGAAGGCTAGCTGGCTTAACTTTAGGCTCTGTCTATAGTTTATAAAGCAAACAATAGTAACTAACAATCACACTATTCACTTCCCAGCGAAGTCGCCATTTTGTTATCGGGAAAACTAGTGTCCATTCAGAGTTGCTAGTCCCACTAAGACGGGTAGCTATCTTAGAAATAAACAAACTAAAGTTACTTGTGTTTTCCTTTATGAGAGATAGATGAGAAAGAAGCAAAGAGTACCAACCTCAGTCTTTCGCTTGGCTCCTTGCTTGTTTCCTCCATCCTTTGATAGAGCTTTGCCACTCCTTCCTCACTTATCTCACTTCAAAGAAACATCTGTGGAGTCAAAGAAACATATACCATCAAAGCATAGAGATCTATAACCATAAACAATATAGGATCAGATATATATTAACCATACAAATGCATATATCAATACAAGATTCAGAAATATACAAGAATATGGAGGAAAACTCAAATAGCTTTATTGATAGAAGTAGTAGAAGAGAGGATTACAATGCATTGGTCTGACCCAGCACCATCCTTCCAGCATGAAAGCCCTCTTCACCTCATGAAAAGCTAGATCACCCAACACTATGATGTTTCACTGAGAAACCAACAACACTTCCTTACAAAATACAAAATTCCAGCCTCTGGATCTCTAGGATGAGGGATCCATATATAGATATTTGCAAGGGGGTGAGTCAGCTTCTGGGATTTTGATTAGTGTCATTTGTCTGATAGTTCTTGGTTCCACTTGGAGATTTCATGATCTCTTACTCATCCCTGGGTGAATTCAGAGAGTCAAGTGTCATATGAGCAGTTTCTAAAAGATTCCATGGGTTTCCACCTAGCAAACTGCCTCTACCATTTGTTTACTCTTGCCCATCACACCCTACATAAGGGCTTTTCAGTTTGCATCGCACCCCCCGTGTGCAATAGGTAAGATGCATCTCACCCTGACCATGGAGCAGGTGAGATGGTCTAGTTTTGACCAGTTCTGAGTAGTTTTTAGGGAGAACTTCTAGGAAATTATGTAATCAACTGACCTTGTTCCTTTAGGGTATGAAACAACACTTTTAGGGGTTTAGAAGCCCTTGGTTTATGGACATATGTGATTGGGGTTGTAGTGCCCAAATATGTTTATAACAGAGAGATTTCTTTTGATTTGGATTTGGTGAATTCCAGATCAAACTCTTGCAAAATGGCTATCCATTTGGAATATTTTCCCCCCAGTAATTGACGTGATAAAATATAGGTCATAGGGTTGCAATCTGACACAATGATAGTTTTTCGAAAGGGAACATAGTGTCAAAATCTCTGTACTACTTGAATGGCTGCTAAAGCTAACTTTTCAACATAAGAGTACTTACTTTCTATGTCATTAAGATTGTGACTTAAATAATATATAGGATGTTCGATTCCATTATCTTTTTGCACTAAAAACATGGCGATGGTTGTATCCGCAGCAGTGAGATACAGGTTGAAGTCTTTTTGATAGTCAGGAGCATACATTAATGATGTTTTTATCAGGGAATCTTTTAAAGCATCAAAGGAAGCTTGCACAACCTGATCCCAGTGGAAGGGTACTCCTTTTTTCAAAAGACATGTATAACCTTTAGTGAGTTTAGTATAATATGGAATGAACCTCCTCAGAAAGTTACCTTTCCCTTGGAGTCTCTGAATTTGAATTAAATTTGAAGGTGGAGGCATGTCAAGGATTGCGTGAACCTTAAATGGGTTGAGTCAAATTCTGTCCTTAGAAACTACAAAACCAAGCAATCAACTAGAACCAACACAAAACACACATTTGTGCAGATTGAGTCATATCTTGTAGTGTCAACAACATAGAAATATGGCTCTCAAATGTTGCGGATGATTAGTCTGTTTTCGCGAATGAGCTAGTAGATCATCGAGATATGGTTGAATGATGTGTTTGATGTCATGGAAGGCATAATTCATTGCCCTATGAAAATTTTCTCCTGCATTCTTCAAACTGAAAGGTAATTTACAATATGCGAATGTGCCCCATGTACATATAAATACAGTTTTTGACTGGTCCTGTGGGCGAATATTGATTTGATTGTATCTGGAAAATCCATCGATGAATGAAAAGATTTCGCATCCAACACATTCATCAATAATCTGGTCGATGAAGGGTGTAGGATAGTTTTCCTTTGGACAAGTTTGATTTACATCCCTATAATAGATGCACACTCTAATAGTTCCTTGTTTTTTCATTACAGGAACATATTCAATACCCAATCAGTGAGAGGAATAGGGTAAATGAAGACAGCATGCAAAATTTTTTTGACTTCTACTTTAATAGCAGTGGCTTTTTTCAGATGAACATGTCGAAGCCGTTGTCGCACTGGTTTGACATCTGGATACATCTTGATTTGATGTTCAACAATTCTCGAGCCAATGCCTGGAATTTATTCATATGACCATGCAATGACATCTTTGAATTCACGAAATAGAACGCAGTAAATTTCTAGTTCTTATGGAGAACAAGATTTTCCAACATGAATATTCTCTACAATATTAGGTTTGGTCGAAATATTAATGGCAATAGTTTCTTCGATGTTGGAAAAATTTCACTCAAAATCTACTGTATTTACAAAATTTAATAAAAAATAAAAAATTGATGGATGATTGAGGTCGTTTGAATAATCTTCATTGTCATCTCGAAGGTGGGAACGATGGCGGTAATATTCCCACAACGTCTCTCCTATCATCATTTATTGGATGATTCCTTCATCTGTATAATATATATGAGACCAAGGATCAAAAGAGGTACCATATTCTAAAGACCTATCTACCCAAACACTCGTCGAGTGCTGATTTGGGTTTGCCACCCAAACCTAAAAAATTGATTGCTATAGAGATTCGATGGGGCTTGGTGGTAACACCTTGCGATGATCCTCACTATCAAAATGGTTAGAATTCTTCTTAAACTCAGATGATGTAGAAGAGATCATTTGACAGGTTTTCATTGTGGCTACTTCCGCAAAACCAGATGGAGGTGGGAGGGCAAAAGTACCCATTAAGGACTGGTCTTTTAGGAGACCTATTCCAACATTTTGAAGTGATTGCAAACTTCCATGGATCAATGGAATTCTTCCTGTAGCTTGTGAACTATTAGGATAAAAGGTTAGTTGGTCAATGATTGTCATTCCACCTTGGAAGGGAAATGCAATATTTCTAAAATATGTAGACATAATGGCAACCATAGCATAAATCTAGGGCCTTCCTAGTAAGATATTGTAATCAAGGTTTCCATCAATGACCTCAACTTCAATCTCTACTGTCTTTTCCCCCAGTTCAACTTGAAAGTTACTTAAAATCCCATATGGAGTGTATGTTCTTCCATCGAATGATTTTGATGTCGTTGATGATCATGACAAGGGTGATGAACCAAGAGTTTTCCAGAAACTCATTGACATAATATAGGTACATGCACCCTCATCAATGATGGTTCGATGAACATTTTTATTGAGGGCTTTTAACTGTATAAGGAAAGCGAGTTGGGCTGGTAACTAAGGTGTATATCCTTTATGATTAAAGGCCACAAGATTGGAATTCGTTGGATCAATCCCATCTATTGCTGATAACTAAGCCTGCTTTTGGGAGGGACAATTTTGCAATACCTCAAGTGTCGACATAGCGGATGACGATTGAGCCAGATCCTCCACTATATTATAATTCTAAGAAGCTTGAGCACGAGGATTAACTGTTGATTTATGTATGACTGCCTTTGGCGGCTTTATAGTTAATTCAGGAATAATGGGTGGAACAACTTCTGGCGAAGTCGTTGTCGAACCACTAGGTTGATCTGTAGCCTAGTTGTTTGACGAGGGTGGATTCCCAAAATATTTTCTCCTTGTTGCTACCAAAGCATCATTTTGCTTGTTTGAGATGGATAACATTAGCACTTCAGGTGTGGAAGCGTTATTGATAGCAACCAGATTAGTTTCTAGGTTGGAAACGGATCGGTCAACACCGTTGAGGTTTTCGAAGCCCTCAAAAGTTTTGAAACCACAGATCGATGTCGACATTCCCTCATATAATGCTTCTCGTTGCATATCAAGCATGGAAAACGAGGAGGTTTCTTTGGCCTAGTAGGGTTCTCATATGATTTTTTAGGAGTTGAATTTTCCTGTTTGTTTTTATTATTTTTCCATTTCTTCTTGGCCCCTGGTTGCTTTGGATTTTTTCCTTTGTCAGATGACACAACATTAATCTCTGAGGCAAGAGGTTTTTCATTTGCATTCTGACTAGAAACAACAAGAGATTTACGAGATGGACCCCTTGTATTTTGCATGCTTGAGGTACCAATCACACCATCATCGACATGAGAATCCCTATTCGATTTAAGAGGAGGTGGAACAAAACATTATGGTCTAGGAGCATCAGGAATCTTGTCGTAGAGTGTGCCAGACTGAGTATAGATCAAGTCTAAATATTGGGAACGAACAATGACTTGCTCTTCAGTGATAACTCCTCTTTTTGCCACGTCCTCAGTGATAGATGACAATAAGGACTTAATAAACCACTTAGCTAAAATCTAATTAGGAACATACGTCTTTACCATTCGACAACGATGTCACCACTCATGAATATGATCAGATATGTGAGTGGTTGTGGTCTGTTTAAAGTTGGTAAGGAGTTCTATTCCCATTTCATACCTGATGGGTAACTGAAAGTGGGTTAGAAAAGTAGTGGCAAGGGTGCTGAAGTTATCAAACAAAGTTCTAGGCAATTCAATATACCATTTTGCTACTGGAATAATGAGCATTCTCTGAAAAAGGTGAAGCCTAATCAAATCATCATTCAAGGTGTTAGATGAGCACCACAAATGAAAAGTCATTACATGATTTGATGGATCTTCACCTGGATTTCCATTGAATTTAGGAATATCGAAGGGAAGTTTATGAGGAATCGCTGGCCACCAAGGGGTGTATGCAATTGGATCATTCGTCAACCAGTTCAAGTCTGGTGATTCTAAAGTTGCTACAAAAGGCAACTGCTGATTCAGGTTAGGTGAAGCATACCCAGGATAAGACGCAATCCCCTGAGCATTAGGTCTTTGCATACCAACATAATGTATCCGATGTTGATAACTTTGATAAGGTTGTTGGACATAACGAGTAGAGTGTGGTTGCTGATAACCATTTTGAAAATGTGGTTGTCCATTACCTACAAAGCCTTGTTGCTCAGGTCCTTGGTAGGCTTGATATTGACCAAATCTAGTTTAAGCTTGTAAACCAAGTCCAAACTAAGGTTGGGTTTGCTAGAATTGTGGTTGTTGGTATTGCAATCGCCATGGTTGTTGGACTATTTGCTATTGCCTAATGCCACAGGATTGACCAAGTTGTGGATTAACAATACCCATTTGTGCCTAAGTCATTCCATATAAAGGAGTACTAACCTGAGGTTGCGATTGATCCGTAGAGACAAGTAGCTATTGTATCACAACCTGAGAGACTTGAGGTTGAAACACAACAGGCTATGTTTGTGTTGGCAACATAGTCATAATAGCAGGTGTAGTGAGAATATTCGACACTGGTTGGATTGGTTGCGTTGAATATACAACCCTTGGTTGTTCTGACAATATTGGTATCCAACCACTAGATGTAATTCCAATTTGACTTGATTTTTTTTGGAAACTCTCATATGGTTGTTACCCAGGAGGAAACAGTGAAAAGGCATACTTCCCTCCATATGGCAGTAGTCCAGTGTTTAAAGGATATACTGGTCTTTGAAAACTGGTCTTCCCAAATTGATACTAGCATGCAGGATCAAATTACTGATTTTCAACATAAGAAATACCAGATGGGACTCCAGATGAATAAATAGGAGTAGACCATGTTGCCAGAGCAACCCCTTAGTGGACTCCAGTTAGTGATTGATAGCTAGCCGAAATAGATGGTATACTGGAAAACATTATAGGAATGGCAACACGAAGTTCTACTGTAGCTACATCAGATGACACATTCCTAGATGTTGATGGTTGCTCAGACATGTTTAGTCTATCCAAAATATTTCCTAGTGATTCGACAGGAACTTGCAATGAAGATGGATTAAAAGAACCAAACTCAGGAGTAGAAGGACACAAATGAATCCCAATTCCAAAATGAAATGGGGTACTAGATGGGGGATCCTCTACTATCTCCTCTATAGCAATTAGACCAGGTGGAATAGGGAGACCATTTGGTCCATAAAATATTTCTGGGGCTGAAGAAGGTATAACTTCTGTAGTGACAGACACTAGAGCGGTGACAGCTTCTGAATTCTAAAACTCAACTTCCATATGTTCAGGTAAGTGAACTTCAGTCTCAAAGAGAGGTTCTTGAACAACTACTGGTTCCAATGTAGCCTCGTTTTGAACTGAGATGGGTTCTGGGTCAACTCTAGATGGAGTTGTTTCAGGCATAGGAGTGTCTAGCATTACACTAGGATCAGTTCTAATGTCCTCTTGTAACTGTGGAACTTCTTCTCTAAAGGTAGATGTACCAGAAATAATTGAAGTAACTGGAGTCTCTAACGATGTTGAAACCAAAGTTTCAAATAAACCAGATGAATTAGACTCAGTTAAATGAGACTGTTTTGTCCAAATTGGCTTCACTTCTGCAGTCAAAGATGGTTGACTCGCTAGTCTCTGCGAACAACGGGGTTTTGATTGACTTTCTTCCACGACTGTGGATTACTTGATCAACTCAAAATTAAGGGGAAAATAATGTTATTCTGAATTCAATTATTTTTAATGATGCTTTGACACAACTTTTCTTTTTCAGTTTTTAAGAGTCGATAAAAAGCTAAAGATGACTCTAGTCTCCTTCGATTTTTAATGAGCCTGAAGTGACAAGTGCTCAAATGGACCTTTTCTTTTAAAGAGTTGAAAAGGAAAGAAAGTGACTACTCTGGAAAATCTAGACAGAGGGATTACCAAACCAATCACAAAATTGCAATATACACCTTGGTGATAAATTAAAGAGGAATTACCAAGGACTTATGTATGGTAGTCAATCTTCCCGAATGTTGTGTTCAGTGCATTGCGATTAATAAGGCGACAGACTCAACTTCCTATGGATAAAGGATAAAAGCCTATTGTGGTCTCCCAATATATACGCAACGGTATGGGGAGCACAAGTCCATGCTAGCAATTGTCGTATCAAGGAGGAAGAATCACCTAACCTTCAATGAAAACGATAGTTACTAGTTTTAATGACGTCGGAACACATCTCTAGCCTAGACCTCTAGATGTGTTGCGCTAAGTTCCAAAGCATTGTTAGGTTCATTGAAATTTATTTTAGAGTTGATCTTGTTTAGAATTTTCCTTTCAATGGTTCACCGCGTGATGATGATTTTGAAATTCCTAAAATGCAATCTACAATGATAAACAACCTTTGTTTATTTTGAGCAATGAAAATCCTAGCTACTTGGGAAAGAAGCTTATAATTCTTTCAAACAAAGAGCAAAGAGGACACACTAGTGCATTCTCCTAAATCATTTTTTGCAAAAAAAATTACAAAAATGCTAAATGCAAATGCATGTATTTGTTTTCGTTCCCCTTAATGTGAAAAATTCCAAAAATGAAAACTAAATGTAGAAAAGATCTGAAATATTTTACTCAAAGCAACACTTTTGACAATTTCTTTTTCAAAAGAGAAAGGAAGACTAAATGACACTTTTAAATTTTGAATAAAAATTATTTCGACACTTTGAATTTAAACAAATCAAACCAAATACATGACGAAAATTTCAATTGACTATCCAGGGAAGGAAGAATCTATGACACTTCTCTTTTCAACACAAAACAATAATTACGACACTTTTTGTACCAAAGAGACAAATCGATTTAAGCAACTTTTCGACAAAGGATTATAAATGATGAAAAAATACATAAAAAAATTCACTAATCCTAAACTAATGGAGGCTAATCTATGTGATGCAAGTAGGCTTTAGTAATGAGGCACTGTTCATAAGCAGCAAAAAACAACTAAACAAAATTGAAAAGAAGGTCAAAAACCCCCAATTTCTAGAATGGAAAAAGGCTTAGTCAGTCATCACACCTGGGCTTCACAGAAACAGGGATGCAACACACTTTACACACTCAGGAGGTGCAATGCATACTAGGTTACAGTGATAGACAGTGCGATGGGCCAGGGAGCGCAACTAAAATCAGTTTTGGCTCAAATGTGTAGTTGTTTTCAGTGGGTTAAGCTGAGCTATGATGAACAGTAAAGAGAAAAGTATAGAGGGAGGCCTTGAGGGGTTACTGAGCCACCAAAAGGGCATCTAAAATTCTTGTAAGTGAAATGTTTAAATCATAAACTAAACCAGAGATTGACTGAAGGAGCATTCATCTACTATACAATTGCATAGCAAGAGCAGTTCAAAGGCTACCTGGGTAACTTCAGGATCTGTCTATAGTTTATAAAACAAACAATAACAACAAACAAACATCTATTCTTCCCCAGCAGAGTCACCAATTTGTTTTGGGGAAGCTAGTGTCTTGTCAAACGACTAGCCCTCTAGGTTTGGCAGCTACCCTAGAAACAACAGCTTAAAGTAATTCAACGATTTCTTCTATGTGCAACAGATAAGAGAAAGATAGTGGATCCAACTTGGAACTTCTGCTTAATCCTTTGCTTGATCTCTCTCCCGCTTGACAGAGCTTGCCACTCCTCTCCGTACTTAACCCGCTTGGAGAGTACCTGCACAAGTACAACAACGAAGAACTGTCAAAGCATCGTGATCTATTACAACATAAACATTACATAATCAAATATATAATGAACAAATAATAGCATTCACAAATGATAACATTCACAATTGCACAATCATATGGAAGAAAACTTGAAGAACTTTATTAAATAGAATGGAGAATTACAACCCAGTTGTCTGATCCAGCATCATCCTCCCAGCTTCAATCCCTCTTCACCTCATGAAATAGCAAGATCACACCAACAACACAATGCTCTTTCCTCAGTTACAAACTATCAGCACTTCCTTGCAATTCACAATATTCCAACCTCTAGATCTCTTAGATGAGGGATCCATTTATAAATGTGTGCAAGGGTGTGAGTCACCTCTGGGGTTTGATTAGTTTCATTCCACTTATTACAATTGGTTCCACTTGGAGATTTCTTCCATCTCTTACTCATCCCTAGGCGAATTCAGAGAGGCAAGTGGCATAGGAGAAGTTTCTAGACGATTCCATGAGAAACCACCTAGCAAACTGTCTTGGACACTTGTCCATCCTTGCCCATCGCACCCTATAGAAGGCCTAATTAGTGTGCATCTCACCTGGGTAGTGTACTACTCAATATGGATCGCACCATGCCAGTGAAGCAATTAGTATGGTTCAGTTTAGGCCATTTCTAGATGGTTTCTCAGGTGGAACTTTTTGGGAATGATGTAATCAGATGACTAAGCTCTTTTAGGGTATGAAACAACTCTTTTAGTGGTCGAAGAGCCCTACTTTATCGACATATAAGTTTGGGGTTGATGTGCCCAAATATGTCTATAACATGTAGTTACCCAATTAGCTCTTTTCTCCCCTACTTCTCTTTGAATTAGTAATTGTCTTACTGCAGGGTAGGTGTTATAGACATTTTTGGGCACTACAACCCCAATCATAAATGTCCATAAACCGAGGGCTCCTATGTCCCTAAAAGTGTTGCTTCACTGCCTAAAGGAACAAGGTCAGCTGATTACATCATCTCCCAGAAGTTCTCCACTAAAAACTGCTCAGAAATGGTCAAAACTGGACCATACTAAAAACCCAGTGCAGAGGGTGCAATGCATATCACCTTCCCAGTGTACAGGGTATGATGCATGCTGAAATGGCCCCTCTGTAGGGTGCGATGGTCAGGAATGGACAAATGGCAGGGACAATTTGCGAGGTGGAAGATCATGAAATCTTCCAAAAGCTTCCCCTCTGACACTTGCCTCTCTGTTTTCGACCAGGGATGAGTAAGAGATCACCATTCTCCAAGTGGAATCAAGAGCTATCAGAGAGAGGACACTAATCAAGACCCCAGAAGATGAATCACCCCCCTACAATCATCTATATATGGATCCCTCATCATAGAGATCCAGAGGCTAGAATCTTGTATCTTGTAGAGAAGCGTTGTTGGTTTTCTGGTGTAACTTCATAGCGTTGCGTGATCTAAGCTTTACTTGAGGTGAAGAAGGGCTTTCTTGCTGGAGGATGATGTTGGGTCAGAACATATGGTTGTAATCCTCTTGCTACTCTTGATCTTAATAGATCTATTCAAGTTTTCCTCCATATTCTTGTATGTTTGATTATATATGCATTTGTATGGTTAACACATATCTGGTCCTATGTTATTTATGAATATAGATCTCTATTCTTCGATAGTAGTATATTGCTTTGATTCCACAGGTGCTCTTTGAAGCTGGGCAGACGAAGAAGCGGCAAAGGTCTATCAGGAAGGAGAGGAATCAAACAAGGAAACCAAACGCAAGACTAAGGTTGGTCTGCTTTGTTCCACTTTTATCTATTTTCATAAAGGAAAGCAAAAGTAGACTTTACTTGTTTGTTTCTAAGATAGCTACCAGTCTTAGTGGGAATAGCATCTCCAAGTGGACACTATTCCCAGTAACAGTAGGGTACAAGTCTCTTTCTATGGGTTTTAAGAAGAAAAGGTATGAAATGATTCAGAGTTTTAGAGACTGCAAATGCTTGCTTTTCTACAGCTAAATAATTTAACTCGGTGCCTTTTAAGTTAGAACTGAAAAAAGGAGATGGGTGCTTCGATGTTTTCATCGTTCAGCGATGTCAAAGCTGCAGCATACGGAGTATCAGATGAAAAAGTATATAATACAACGGGTTTGAGAAAGTCAGGACTTGTTAATGAAGGGGTATTAATAATGACTTTCTTTATCAACTCAAATGATTCTCTTTCATCTTTGCTCCATCTAAAAATTGCATTTTTTCTTATCATGGCTTGAAGGGATAAGACTATTTATGAAAAATATGGGACGAATTGTTTAACAAAATTTATTTGGGCTAGGAATGAATGCATGTTTTCTTATTGTGTGGGAGGGGAATTTTTTCTATTTCTTGGACTTTATCAGGATCGATGTAAATTCCTTTCTTTGATACTATAAACCCAAGGAGTTTGCCTTCAAGTAAAGCAAAATAAGATTTTTTGGCATTTAAGGAAATGCCATATTTCATGCATCTTTCATAGATGTTCTTGAGGTCACTTAAATGATTGTTCCTATCCTTGGAATAGACTGTGATATCATCCAAGTAAATAACAACTGATTTATTTCTTAGACCTCCAAAGGCAATTTCCATAGCACATTGAAATGTGGCACCAACATTTATGAGTCCAAAAGGCATTTTTTGATAGGCATATGTTCCCCACTTGGTCCTAAATGTTGTCTTTAATCTGTCATCTGGATGCACAAGGATTTGATTATATCCTAAGAATCCATCTATAAACAACATTAATTCGGAACCTGCAACTGATTGCATTACCTATTCCATGGTAGGCTGAGGAAAATTATCCTTTTGGAAAGCTTTGTTTAGGTTTCAAAAATCAATGCAGATCCTAATATCATTGTTATTTTTCCTCACAGGTACCATATTCGATACCCATTTAGAATGCCAGACGGGAAAGATTATCTTGGCCTTCAGAAGCTTGTTCAATTCAGATTTAATTTGAGTTTCAAGGGAGGGGTGAATTTTTTTAAGCTTCCGCTGAACTAGTTTTTCATTTGAAGTCATGGGTATGGTATGCTGAATTATAGAGGTATCATATGATTTCAGATCTGCATAATCCCAAGCGAAGACACCTTTATATTTTTTCAATAACCTAATGAATGCTTTTTTTTCTTGATATGTTAGGTCAAGACCTAGGTCGATATTTTGAGGTTTCTCATTTGATCCCAAGTTTACTATTTCAAATCTTAGAGTAGCACTTTGAATTTTGGAGTTAGTAATTTTCTTGAACCTATCTTTCAAATCATAAAGATATTCCATCTTGACCACAGACTTAGGAATTGGGTTTAGATCAAGATTATTTTTTATTTCTATATCATGCTCATGCTCATCTATGATTTTCTCTTCATATGATCCTTCTGATATAAGGAAATTTACTATATCTGCATCATTATTGAACACTCTCCAATTTGTTATGTTGTTGGGAATAGATGGTCTAAATATTAATTCTATTGAAAATATGTATGGACTAAAGTCTTATGATGGTATAAATATGATGCCACATTGGAAAGTAAGTCATCACTTGCGTTCTGGAGTCTAGGGATTGAAGAAATGTTGAAAGCAGAAAAATGAGAAGTCAATTTCTGAGCTAAAGATTGATAGTGTTTAAGATGCCCAAAAATGTAGTGAATTGTATTTCTCACCTGTTTCACAATTATTTCAGAGTCACGATAGACTCAAAGATATTTGAAATTAAGACTGATGGCTTTATACAGTCCTTGGATTAGTGCTTCTTATTCAGCGATATGATTTAGAAACTGAAATTCAAGTCTGTAGGACAACATAATTTTCTCTCCTTATGGATTGATCAAAATGCATCCTGCACTTGCACCATCTTCTGATCTAGAACCATCAAAATAGAGAGTCCAGAATGGAGAGTCATTATAGACATTAAGTCATTATAAACCTTATCAATTAAATTTAAACACTTGGAAGCATCCGTTTGCGAGAAATTCTCAATTTGAGAAACTACAACATTATCTAAAAAGGGAGACTTTTGAGCATTAAAAGATCCTAAACATCACATCGCTGAATAGTTTACAATGATGTTATTAGTGAAGGTAGCAGGTTCATTTCTTCCCTCAAGTTATGTGACTGTATACTTCATGAATTTTTCTTAGTCTATCCTGACTTGGTTTGGTTTACCATTATGTGGCAACCACATGTGAGACCAGTCAGTTGCAAAATAACCATGCAAATTTTCAGACCAATCCCTGCTGAGAATCAAACCATAAAATTCAGGAATATCAGCCACCAATATATCAATTATTTGTGACACTTTTGGATTAGAGGAAATATTAATTGAAATTGATGTTATTTCTCCATGTACCTCTACTTTCATCCTATCTAACTAAACTATGTGTACTGCAGATTATTGAGTTGTAATGTTTAATTTAGCACACACAACACTTGGCATTATGTTTGAGGAGTCTCCTGAGTCAACAAGGCAGTTATGAACATTCCTATTGAAAATTTCATAAGTAAGCAAAAAGGGAGGGACATGAGAGATAGATTGATCACTAATCAGAACTAGATCTGAAGGATCTACTCTATTTGAGGATGAAGGAGGTTTTGCCACATTGTAGGCAGCTTGAGTAACTATAGTAGATGACAGGGGAAATACTGGAACTACTTTAAATTCTCTTAACAGGATCTTCTATTGATGTTTGAGTTTAGTGAGCTCATGCAACCTAATTTTAGCTCTGGTCTTTTTCATGTCTTCCACATATTGCATTCGATTGTATCTAAGATTACCAATGTTTTTGAAGCATTTAGGGAGTCTAGAGGAATAGGGTCGATTTGGCTGGTTTTATATTTCTTAGTTACTGTTTTCTCTTTTGTAGTAGTAGATTTTTGCTTCTGATTAGTGGTAGACATTTGAGGAGAATTTTTGCTTCTGATAGTTACTGGCATTGTTTATGCCTCTTCTTCTCTTGCAAGAACAAAATCCCACATCCCATTTAGTTCAATTTCTTCTTTTGTTTCAACTTCTTCATCATTTGGTGAATCCTCTGCTGATTCTTGGTTAGATTCAACATTTGAAATGGTGTTTACAGGTTGTGATCCAGAAGAGGAGTCCTTTTTGAATGATTAGAAAGGTCTTTTAGGAGCAGAAGGTTCTACTACTTGTTTTTTGATTTCTACCATTTCATTTGACATTGTTTTTAACACTTTCTGAAGGTCTTCTAGATCAAAAGGGTCCTTTGAAGTTTTCTTTTTAGAGTCATCTTTAAAAGTTACTTTCTTAGTCTTCCTTTCATCTTTTTGTGATTTTTTTTCTAAGGCTAAGATTCTTCTTTCTACAGACAGGGATTCTTTCATGTTTTCTACAAGGGTAGCCTTATTGGCCCTATCTACAAAGATTTCAATATTGGAAGGAAGAGATGATATATACCATTCTATTTGTACATCTACAGCGGGTTTAGAGGCAGCTAGGATTGTTTTTAGCAATTTGTTAAATATCGAGTTGAAATCTTTGATCTTTTCATTTGTATTAGCTTTTAAATTAGAAAAATCATTGATCAAGGATGCTATAGTTCTATCATCACCAATTTTTTCAAGAAATACTTCTCGAAAAGTTTCCCAGTCTCTAATTGAACCCATTGGAAGGCAAATTACTAAGATCTAGCAGATCCTTGGAAGGTATAAGGAAACAATCTGATTACAACATCTTCATGTGCAACCCCACTGAGATTAATGGCTAACATAAAATTATTTAGATGTTCTTCAGTCGGGAGAGCATCATCAAGATTATACTTAGGCCACCATTTTTTTGGATTTGCTGGGAGTACATTTGGATTTGCAACGAGGACATCACTAGGATTCATCCAAGGTTGAACAAGTTGATTGGCCATAACTTGAGTTAATGGCTGAGAAAATGGGAAGGTCAATCTAGAAGTAGGTATAGATGGTGAAGAACTTACTACTAGGTTAGTACCAATAATTGTAGTACTAATAGGGGAAGTGGATATTTGAGAGGTAGTGGATTGAGTAGAAGTGGATGAAGGAATAGATAGGTGGAAAGGTGAAGTGATCTTGCTAGTATCTAATTCAGATACTAATGAAGTGACTTTCCTACATTGTGGAGGGATAGGGAACTCAAAAGAAGTGACCCAATTTTTTCACTTTGCAGTCTAGTCAATACACCAATTTGTGGTAATAAGGAGGTAACACTTTCTTCAGATAATTCGAGTCTCTCTGGCTTCTCAGCAGAAATGGATACCTGTTCTAGTTTTTTTATCAAGGAATGAACTTTGGGAGATTCCGGAATATAATCTGGAGATGGTGGTTTCCTTACTATTGAGGAGATGAGGGAGATGCTTCTACAACTTTGGATTCCTGGCCAGGGGATTCTGAAAGAGATCTAGAAGGTATAGAGGTGGTGGATGGGTTTTGACTCTTGTGAATGCTTTTTGAATGATCTTTAGGTTTATATGCCATTCACAATTGATGCCCTCCTTCTAGCACAAAAATGTTATGGCTTCAAAATTCTGCTGCTGAAACATGGGGGATAACCACCCGGTCCGGACCTTAAGACAACTCCTTTTCCATTTGAAGTGGTGGCTCTGACTAGGGATAATGGGACCAATTTCCCAATGTGGGTTTTAAGATGAGAGTGGGTGGTTTGTGAATGTTTTGCAATAGAATAATGATAATCTAAGTGACTTATTCTGATATGAAATTTCCTTAACTTATTGTAATATAAACCTGAGTGTTCTTGCATGGTATGTGATATACAAAGATATCCTTTTGACATGTGATAATAACGATTGAACACAATTAAATGGAGATGATAACGTAAAAGATAATTCCTTTGACTAAATAGTTAGTCAAAGAAATTTATAAAATATATCGCATGTCTAATGAGTTATATATGAAAATTAAAACTTCAGTTATGGCATCAATACAAAAGTGTAATTAATGCTTTACAAAAACAATAAATCTCACATATAATTCATGAAAAGAAACTTTTTCCACTAATTAAATGTTAATATAATTATGCATACATGATAATCGTACCAGAGGTATGAAGTCCTACTCATTTGACAAATAACATAGACCAAATTCTTCCTTCAAATCAAATTATCTCCCAAGAATACAGAAGTGCATCAACAAAGGAAAGTAGTCTAATATCTAAAAGAAAAGATCATGTTCCATAATTTCACCAAAGCATTCACAAAATTACAATAGTGCATTCTTTGCAAATGTTTTTTATAAAATTCTGGACCCTTCTCTAAATGCATGAGAAGGGTATCGATACTATTCTAACTAAGTATGCAAAAAATGATTATACAAAATTTGAGAAGGTTTCAAACAACCTTCCTCATTCATAGGTAAATGACTCCAAAAATGAACAAAGATCAACTAAACAGAAGTAAGAGGATGATTTTCTGTCTGCCAACTTGTCCTTTAAATCACAAATATCAATCATCGGTTGAATTTGAGGAGGTGGCCCGAAATGAGATTTTAGTTGTCGTGTAAAGATCACATCAGCAAGAGGTGGAAGCATCCTTTGAGTCACATGGATGGAACAATTGAGGGTCATGATCTGGTTATGCGGCTTGACCAAATACTGCCAATACGACTCCCAGTCGGTCATAGTTAGTTTTGTAATTGCATCTCTCTGTTTCCCTGCCTTTTCTTGCCAGTCTTTACTTAGGGCTGTTAACTCAGGCATTTCTTTCAAATTACCCTCCTTCATGAGATTGGTAGTGAATAGGGTATGATTTACTGCCTTAATGATGTTTTTGATACTCTAGCTTCCCTTGCGACTGTCAGCTCAGCCTGTTTTATCCTAGCATCCTAATCAGTAAAGAGGATGTCTTTGTGAGTTTCCTCAATCTCGAGTAGATTGGACTTCTTTCCTTCTTCTAATTCCTGCCATTCAATGAATTCAGATATCTTGGTGCTTAAATCATTAAACTCCATTCTTTGGACAATGGATCTATCTGTGAGTTGGTCATTGGTAATCAGGTAGGGAGTAATGCGTGACAACTTCTGGTAGAAATACTCTTGTTGCTTGATTAGAAGAGAATTTAGTTCTAGAGCCTCTTTGATGAATTCCTTAGCAGAGGGAAAATCCTTGTACCTGTCCAAGAATTCCTGTAGTTCCTAGAGTTGCATGTTTTTGGCCAATAAGTTAGCTTCATGGCTTATTTTAAGACTTCCATGTCCTGCTGCAATTATGCAAGCTGCTCGACTGCCTGCTTGTTTACACTTGCTTTTTCTGTCTCAAGCTCTTGTTTGAGCTGCACAATTCTTTCATCCATTTCCTTTAGTAGAGTAGACACCTCAGTGGCCTTATCCATAGTAGCCGAAACGTATGCTCCTATGAACTATGACAGTCTCGTTAAGTTCTCGGCTGGATTAAAAGGCATGTCCTTCCAAAGAACATCCATTGGCTCATCTCCAGGTGAGAATTCGGGTGCATCTACCCTTCTTCTTTTCCTTTGCCTTCGGACTACAACCTTATGGAGAGGGCTATAAAATACATCAAGTGGAGGTATCTCCATCACTTTCAGAACAATTTTTGATGTGGGTAGAGTAGGGATGATTTCGGCATGCTGGGATTTGTTACTTCATGATCCATAGGTGTAGATCATTCATCGTCAGACTTGGGCTCTATATCTTGATGGAATTTCAGAGGAGTCTTGAATTCCTCCATTTCTTGAGTATTTGGAGCTTTGGGGGTGACTTGCAATTTCTGATTGAATTGATCCCATTCCTGCTCCAAACTAGTGCCTTGGGCTTCTGAACATGTCTCTACGGACGAAGTGTCCATTACCTATTTTTCGACTGGCTTCCTGCTGGACTCAGCTGTATTGTCTGCATCTTGAACTTTCCCTGTGTCTATTGTATTCTTAGTGTTCACCTGAGAATCCTTTTGAGTGCTAGGGGTTGTGCTATTGACAATGTTACTCGAGGTAGGCTTATCCTCAGGCTTTAATAAATGCATTGGAATGACTCGAAGCATCTCATTCCTGAATTCCTGAAATCTTTGAAAATCTTCAGGTTTCAAGTTAGCCTTTGCCCATTCAAGTGCTTGCTCAAAAGAAATTGTTGACTGCAACAAATCCTCAAAGTAGTTTTCCCCATGATTGTATGCCTTGAGCTTTATTCCTGTAGTGACATTGTATGCCACATTTTTTGGATCTAATTACTTGTAGGCAATATATGAAGCCTGAAGGCTTCCATTTGTGTTGATTCCTTAGTAGCATTAGAAAAATTAGCTAAAGTAAAAGAGTTGCATTTGATAGGGAAAGTAGGCCATAATTACATCTTGCCATCTTTAAGGACTTTAGTGAGGACCTCACCCACAGTTTGGTAGGAAATCTCCCTTGCTAATAGCTTATCATAAACACCTAAGGGAAGGACGTGTAGATTGGCAGTGCTACCAAAAACCCTAATGTAGGTGAACCATTCCTCAATGAAATACTTGCCTACAGCAAGTAGGTCTATTGTAGCTTCTTGGGAAAACCTAGGGGCTTTCTTATTGAAAATCATTTGGTGTAGGGGCAACATGATAGAATGAAATATATTGTATGTTGGCATTATGAGACAAGTGTTGTCCTTGATGGCAAACCACACAAATGACAAATCAAAGTGCAGAAGATCAGCAGCAAGGAATTGATGAACAAGACTACAAGAATGAAGAGAAAATACATATACGCAGGTTCATCGTGACATATCCGCGTATACACGCGGGATTTTTGATCAAAAGTCGCGTATGCGTATGCATGCACTTCCATGCAAGGAAAAGCACGTATATGTTGGAAAACTTACCTTTGGTCCATGGCAGTTAGTCCTTGGAATTTGAACCTATCGTTTTGGACCATGGCATCTTGACAGACGTGTTGATCCCTAGTATTGAGTTGATGATATTGGTTTGTTATGGTTTTGGACCATGGTATTGAGCAAGGCCTAAGACTATAAAAGTAGAAGAAGTTCATTAGGCAATGGTATGGAGAAAATCTTGAATATCTGATGAAGGATGAGATCCAGTATGCTGGTTATGGGTTGCTTGATCTAAGCTAAGGAGGGATCTCACAAGTTGATGGAGAACAAGATCTAAGGATAGATCGGGATCAAATGGTTTGAAATGAACTATCTCTATATAATTGATTTTTTTTATTCTAGATCTATATACTGAAGCATGTAATGATCTGAACTGGGTATAACTTAAGTTTGAAATCGCCACAAGTCATGATTGAATATTTATAGATCTATACGCGGGTTGGATTTGGTAAAAATGTGTATGTACGCAGGTTTGGTTCGTCCAAATAGCGTATACCATTTAAGCTATGATGTTGATGATACAGTTGGTTCTGAATAGTTTTCAGGGTTCTGCTCTGTGTCCTGGTGACTGCTTTTGTTGACAGGGTTCAGTGATTCAGTATTGGGTGATTCAGAGATTGATAATGCTAAGTATTGATTGATTGTGTGATTCAATGCTATTCATGGGTCCAGTATGAAAATTGGATGAAACGTGGCCTTCAGATTGTAGTGGTGTGCTTCAGCGTATCCAGTCTGAAAATTGATGAAACGAGGTACCTGGAGGAGAGAAGATTGTAGGTCAGCACCTACGTACTAGTATCTAAGCTAG
>APFE031559841.1:0-22874 GCA_000404065.3 Pinus taeda | reverse complement strand
AATTCTCCACCATTATCTGTCCTCAGTACCTTTATCTTCTTCTCTGTCTGATTATCCACCAGAGCCTTAAATTCTTTAAACCTGTCAAAGACTTCAGATTTCTTCTTAAGGAAATATATCCATGTATTCCTTGAGAAGTCATCTATAAATGATACAAGTACATAGACTTACCCAGTGATGGAACTTTCACATGTCCAAACACATCACTGTGCACAAGCTCTAATATTTGTTTCATCCTCTTACCACCAGAGGGGAAACTCACCCGATTTTGCTTCCCATATATACACAATTTTCACAGAAATCAAAATCCAGAGAGCTATTACTCATACCTTCTACCATACCTTTACCATGAAGTATTCGAAGGCCCTTCTCTCCAATATGTCCAAGCCTTTGATGCCACAACATGGTGTTCTCTCCAGAGACCACTAGATTTTCTGCTCCATTTTCAGGAACCATAGAACTATTGCACCCGTCAACAACAGTGCTACCTTGCAGCTTGTACAGAGTTCCAATCCGAACTCCCCGTATCAATACCAGTGCTCCTCGAACCATCTTGCAGGTATCCTTCTCGAACACTGTCTTTACACCTGCATCATCCAACTTTCTTACAGAAATCCGATTTTTGGCCAACGCAGGAATATGCAGAGCACCCGGAAGGGTTCTAACCCTTCCACCTTGCAACTTCAACTTACTTTTCCGTGACCAATGATTCTAGCCTTCCTATCGTCTCCTAAGAAGACATCACCACCATCGTATTTCTCATACTCGCAGAACCACTCTCTATGGGGAGTGAAGTGAAAGGATGCACCTGAGTCAATCAACCGTGCCTCATGATCTACATGTGTACTTGAAGAAGCCAAGTACACATCCCCACCTTCATCTGAGGTGGTTTTCGCCTCTGCAGAAGGAGCATCGTCAAAACCCTTTCCTTTATCAAGAGTTTTAGATTTACACTCCCTTTTGAAGTGCCCTTCCTTTCCGCATTTCCAGCACACCACCTTTGTAGGTTTTCCTGGAGATTTAGATCTCCCTCTAGATTTAGATCTCCCACTCGATGACTTATTTTTTGTTTCTGTTCTGGGACCGTCCTCGTACAGACAAGGCATCACCATTCTGGTTGTCCATATTTTTCCGTCTCATCTCCTCCGTCAGCAAGGCTGAGACTATTTCATCAAACTGCAAAGCAGTTGCATTGCTACGTATTGCAATAACCAGACTATCCCACGAGTCTGGCAGAGAACACAACAAACTGATGCACTTATCTTCATCTGAAATTTTAATATCAACAGATAATAACTGACTTACCACAGTATTAAATGCATTCAGATGCTCTGTCACCGAGTCTCCATCTTTCATCCTCAGGTTATACAGCTTTTTCCGCAGGAACAATTTATTCACCAGAGACTTAGATTGGGACAAAGTCCCTAACTTGTCCCACAAAGCCTTCGCCGTAGCTTCCCCTGATACATTCAACAATACTGAATCTGAGACACACAATCGTATTGTGCTCTTTGCCTTCCGATCCAACTTCTTCCATTCTTCATCGGTCACTCTCATTGGTTTAGTACCCAGATTGCGATCCACTGATCTTTATCCACCAACAGATCCTCCATCTTGAGTTTCCACAACTCAAAACTCTGACCATTGAACTTCTCAATCTCTATCTTTCCACCGCTCGCCATCTTCTTTCACCACCAGAATCGATCTCGCAAATCTCCCACTGAACAGGGTCTACCACAGGCTCGAGAGAAACCCCTCAGCAACAAAGGCGTCCCCTTGAAGCCAAAACAGCTCTGGTACCAAATGTAGGTTTTAACCCCGTACAAAAATTACCTGCATATGAATTCTAAATCACAGGAAAAATAAAAATGTGAGATCATAACACATAAAACACATATACACAGAGATTTCCCACTGGATCCCAAAACCAGGGCTACCAGCTTGATTTTCATTATGTTCCTTTCAATGTTACAATACATATTTATACATGCCGAAGCATCCAATACCATGGATCGAAAACCATTGCATCCAAAACCATGGACTGAAAACCATTGCGTCTAAAAAACATGTGCAAAAATCATGCACAAAACCATAGGTGGGTCTGCCCAACCTAACATAGGGTCCAAAACCAAAATTTTCTGGGGCGCTGCCCCGGACCCCATAAAGTGGGGTTACCGGTACACCTCAAACCACCTGTTAACTATGTGGAAAGAATATAACACAACCCAACAGATTAAAATAAGGTTGCTATAGAGTCTAAGGATTCCACATGGTAGGATCAGTAAAAGGAGGATTTGGTTGCTGCATGGGTGGAAAATGCATTGGATTGAAGGGTGGGTATTGCATTTGATTCATGGGTGGGTAATTTTTTTGAAAAGGAGAGTGATTATTCCAACGACTAAATGATGTGTTAGAATTCATACCTTGTCTTTGTGGTTGCCATTGCCTCCTCTGTGTCATCAGGTACACTGCTTCAGCTTCCTCTTCAGTTGATTGCAGTGCTGCCTTTATTCCTGGCAAAGAAGGGCATTGTTGAGTCTCATGGTCCTTTTCACAAATAGTGCAAATTGGTACCCTGTCTAATGGGCATTCCCTTAGTGGATGCTTCTCTCTGCATTTAGAATAGAAAATAGCCAGAGCAGCTTCTGCTTCTGCCTGCTTCTTTTTAACCTGCAAGGCATCAATTTGTGAAGCAAAAGAGCTTAACATTTCAGTTTTAAATTCTTCAAGCAAGTTACCTATTTCATCTCGTGTTGCTTCTCCATTTGCTGATTTCTGGACTCTTGAGTATATACTGTCCGTGCTTTTTGGTCTACTTGCTACTCCTCTAGAACATCTCATACAGAGGTTGACAATCTCATCAAATGGTTCTTTGGAAATATCCCTTTTTCCAAGCATATTTAGCATGTCCAAGCAGTCATCTCGTACCCCTTTTAGCAGTATTGTCTTCAGAATATCATTACTCATAGTTAGATGATCAGATCATTGCAGATTATACTACAATCTTTCTACAAAGTCCTTCAGATTCTCGTCCTCCTTCTGAACCATTTTAAACAATTCTTCCTTCATTTCTCTTGTTCGGAAGTAATCTTGATATTTGGCCGGAAAACTTTCTTTCATCTGATCCCAAGTAGTGATTACCTGAGCTCCTAAGCTCATAAACCACCTTAACGCATTCCCTTTCAATGTTGCTGGAAACAGTTTTAATTTCTGAGCAGGAGTTACATAATCATAACTCCTACATAGTATATCAAATTCAAAGAGGAACTCATCAGGGTCTTCAGAGGATAACCCATGAAAATTAGGTAGTGCTGCAGGTGGAATGTTCTTCATAGGGGTTGTTCCTCTTGGGAGATCCCCAGTAGGAAACTCCAGGGTGGAGAGTGAGATTTCTCTCCTTCCTTCCGCTCTGTTATCCTCCATTGGTCTTTTTCCTGAATCACTTGCTCTATCTTCAGTATCTTCAGTTTCTTCACGTTCTTCTACCGGTTCCTCAACGTGCTCTGGTGTTTCCAGCTTCCTTTCAGGTCCTAGTACTTCCTCCATCTGGTGATCTGTTTGGGAGGAATGTTGGATCTGAGGCCTTCGGGAACTTGTCCTCTGGGATGTCTCGGCTTTTGAAATAATCTCGTCAATGAAAGTTTTTATTCCTCCTCCTGTGCCTTTGCCTCCTGTAAAGTTAGCTTTCCTACGTCCTCTCATGCACCTGTTATTCTAAAGGAAAATCATTAATGCCTTTAAAATCTCTAGTGGCCTTCCCCGACAATGGCGCCAAAATGTTGGCTACTCGAATTGTTTATTAATTAAACAGTCGAGTACCACATTAAATTGTCAACCCGAGAAAGTCCTTTTGTTTCAAAGGTGACCTCGTACTGTATGCACTCAATTCTAAAAGCATTAAAGGCTGTAGTATAAACAAATTTACTTTCTATCAAACCCTTACTCTGTGTTACAACAGCTATGATCTATTGCAGAAATGAAATGAAAACAGTTAACTAAAGGTAACAAATCTACAGAAAGAAATGATGGTTGTTTTGTAATAGAGGATCAGGACCCTATCCTCAGAGTAAGGATGTTCAACACCTGCCCCTGTAACCAATTTTCCAATGCACACTGCAAATCCTAATCACTAGTGACACACTCTTCACATCGCCAATCGATTAAGAAAACAGAGTATCAGCAAAAGGAAAATATCAGAAGCATTGCTAGAGATACATAGAAATCACACACACACTTAACAGAAAAGAAATGGGTGAATCTTGTGAAGAAGGTGGGCCCTGTCCCTCTCACAAGATTCCCCGGAACAAAGATGCTAAGTTAAAATGCTCAGAACAGTGCTTTATTCATCTACCAAAATGCCAAATTACAATAAGGATTCAGACTTGCTCTGCACTACAATACTTTTGTTACAAGTGGTCCTCCCCCCTTTCTAATGTAGATGTCCCCTCTTTATAGAGGGGACATCTATTACAATAGATTGTCATTATTCATTCAGTTTGACCCTTTTGTACAAAAATAGGAAATCAATTCCTATTACAGCATGCTGTTACAAAAGTGTGTAACTTTGTCATCCTTCATTAATCGGATCCTCTTGCTATTGCAAAGCTGGTAAACCTCAACCGTCTCCTTGAGATCCTCGTACTGTCCTTGGCTTTTTCATCATTGTTGTCAATTTGGTAAATCTCAACTGTTCCCTTGAAGTTCTCGTGCTGTCCCTGGTGTTCTAGCATCTGCGACTGTGTTTTGCCAGTTTTGGACAGTTGCTGATCGTGTTGTGTCAGCATCTGCAAAGTATAGTTCTGCCAGCTTTAGACGGTTAATGTTCCCACTAGGCAATTTTTGTTTCAACCATTGCATAATGAGGTTTTACCCGCTTCAGTCAGTTGCTGTTTCTGGTGTTGCAGCAACTGCACAATTGCTGTTTCTAGTGTTTCAGCACCTGTGAATTATAATTCTACATACTTTGAATAGTTTCAACAATTGTTAGCGACTTAGTCAACTTCCAAAGATTAATTATAAAGATAACACGAATATGTGTTGAATAATTAAACATATAGCAATGAGGAGAGTTACTTCATACCTTTGGAATAATTAGGTCAAAATGTTATCAAGGGTTTCAGCTTATGGGCTAAAGAGGGTAACATAATGACAAAATACAAGGTCAAAAGTAGACAATATGGAGTCCTAACACTTCATTATATATTTAGCTTCATTTTCTATTAAACAATTCAGCAGCACACCTCTAGTATCTTTCCAAAATAGAACACCATCTAGAATACAATATTTTGAAGCTTTGAGTTTCAGTGATCTAAGTTTACCTTTGGGAAATTCCCGAGGAGTATTTAAGTGTTGCAAGACAGATAATGTTGGAGTACCAAGGTGAAGACATGAACATATCAAACACTTGCAAGAAAGGGTCCTTTTCTTCTAATTCTTCTAATAGTGCAACCATCAAATTAATATCTAGTGCATGTAGATTTGATTCCGCCATAAGCTTCGCTAACCCTTGTCCTTTGATGAGCTTTGTAGGTATGATCTCCATGTCATATTATAGCGTTGTTGCAATCCATTTTCCTCTTCTTCCTTCTGGATCTATTTGTACAAGAATTTATTTTATTGCTGCAATAGGGACATAAGCAATAGTATGTGAATGTAGAATATAAACTCGGAAATATTTTGGGGCTTTTACTAATGCCAATGCTTGTTTTTCAATGATATTGTATCTCAATGCTGCATCTCTTATAGTGTGATTGAAGAATGCTATAGGCTGCTCATTTTTCTAATCTTTTTTCTACATTAGGACTGTTGCTAATGTGTGCTCAGAAGCAAAAGAAAAAAATGATGAAATCTGAGCTATAATATGGGCTAATCAAAATAGGAGCAGTAGCTAATGCAAAATTTACCACATGAAATGATTTCTTAGCCTCCAAAGACCACTTTACCTCGCTGTCCTTCTTCAATACATTTGTCATTTCTTTCGAGTGCTCAGCTAGATTAGGAATAAATCTCCTCAAAAAATTAATTTTCCCATTGAACGACTGAATTTTTTTCTTGTTCCTAGGGAAGTCTAATTGCTGAATAGCCTCCACTCTAGCAGGATCAATGCGGATGCCATCTTTAGAGATGATGTCTCCTAGTAGCTTCGATTCTTCCATGGCGAACAAGCTCTTCTTTTGGTTAAGTGAGATGCCAAATTTTCTGCATTTCTAAGAAACAATCCTCAAGTGATGCAAGTGATCTTCATCAAATTTTGAAAAAACTGTTAGATCATCAAGATAGATAACCAAAAATATATCTTTTTCATTTGCAAATTCTATTTCCATAGCCCAATGAAAGGTAGTTCCTACATTCTTCAGCCCAAAAGGCATCTTGGCATACATGAATGTACCCCATGGCATTGTGAAGGCTATCTTGAGCTGTTCGCCTTTGTGTACCAGAAGTTGATTGTACCCATAGTATCCATCAAGCAGTGACATCCTAGAGGATCCCACTACCTTCTGAAGTATGTGATCCATCTTTGGCAGGGGATAGTTTGATAGTTGTCTTTTAGGGACACCTTACTGAGATTTCTGAAATCAATACATAGACGAATTTCCCTCGTCTTTTTCCTCACAGGTACTAGATTAGACATCCATTCAGAAAATCGAGTGGGAACAATTATTCCAGACATAAAGTCTATTTACGTCTTTTTCAATTAATGGCAGCAACTTTGGGTCTTCTCAATTTCTAGCGAAATGGCTTCTGATCTGGCTTTAGAGGAACAATGTGCTGAATGATACTCTTATCATAAAATTTTAGATCAAAATAATCCCAAGCAAATGCATCATCAAACTCCTTCATTAAAGACATGTACTTACCTTTTGTTTCAGGAGATAGAGACTTTGATAGTTTGACCAATTTAGGATTCTCAGTTGTGCCAATGTTAACATCTTCTACTCCCTTTTTAGTAGGAACAATGGTGGGCTTCCTGGCGATATCATCCTTGTCAAATAACTCTTCCAAAGGCACCAAGCCTCTTGGAATGTGGTTTTCCTTGAGCTGTAATACTTCAGTGTCAGTTGAATGAATGTGGGAATCATCAAAATTGTATGCATCATCAATGTGAGAATTCTAAAATTCTCCTTCCAACTGCAGAAAACTATTTATTTTCTTATCATCACCAAATACTTGTCAAAACCTCATGTTATCTGGGACATCCGGGTGATGCTTAACATAGATGGAGTATTTATGATTAGAATGAAAAGGAATTTTCACCATACTAGCTACAGTGGCAAGTGAGTCAGTTATGATATTTTGAGTTCTAGGAATAAGAGATAATGTATATTCTGGAAAAGTTTTGAGAATATCAAGTACAACATTGTGATACGCTCTCATTCTTGGGTGTTTGGCCTGGTATTCCCCTTTGAATTGCTTGATCACTAACTCGGAGTTGCCATAAACAGAAATCTTTTTTGCTCCCAACTTTTTCAGAATTTTGAGGCCAACAATCAATGCCTCATATTCTGCCTCATTATTTGTACATTCAAACGCCAGCTTGTAAGAACTCATTCTCACATTTAGAGGGATTTTGTTTGCCTAATGTAATGGCCCATGTATCCAAACACCAATTCCTGCTCCTTCCATTCCTGATGCACCATCAAACTCCATGGCCCAAAGACCATTTTCTTCATTTGGAAAAAGAATTTTTGAAGATTGATTTCTTGATTTTTAGGATCTTTAACGGCTAGCTCAAAACTTTCTATTTCTGCACTATTCTTTGAATCTTCTCAATAGGATTTGCAGGCTGTCTAGATTCCTCACAAACCTCTGTACTTTTTGCTATGATAGTTTCGTGTATGCTGCCCATTAGGTTGGGAACTTCTAAAATTTATACTAATTGACTTTCGTCATCAATAGAATCCATATCACTAAACAAAATGAAAGAGTCAAGATCAGTATGAACGACATGTATGGGATGATTGACTGGATTTTCCTTACTGCTGATCATAAATTTCATCTTCTTTTCTCTATAAAGTTTCTTGAGCTGTCCAAAAAAGGGATAATGGCGTATGAAAAGTCAAGCTGTAGAGTGCCTTTTAATTTTTCTCCCCAAGATCTTGAAAGTAACATGCCAAACCTAGGAGGAATATCAGCCACTACAACATCCATAAGTACATTTTTGGCTGGGATTTGGTCTAGGGACACTACCAAGTCTTTAATAAGGCCAAGGCATTTCACTCTTCCAGAATCAAAAGAATAAAGATGATGGTAAGGTTGGGTGATGCTCAGTCCTAGTTTATCCATGATGGCTTTAGGCATCAAATTATGAGAGGTTCCAGAATCTAGCATAGCATTATGAAGGATAAGGTCATGAAGTTTAAGACTCAGATAAAAAGGAGGAATTTAAATATCTTCAGGAGCTCCTTCTAAGGCTATACCAAAAAGGATGGTTGGCTCATCATCAGCTACATTGATTGTATCATACATCTAATCAACCCTAAGAATTTTTGGAATCTGGAATTTGTCTTTGTCATTCCTTACCAATTCAGTGAGGGGAATGGCTATCTTTAATTTAGAAATTTCATTTTCCAAACTAAAAAGATTAGATTTCTTTTCTACCTCTTTTGAAGCGATGTCCTTCCTTTTTGTTTGGCCTTTAACTTGAGTTTCCTTCTTTTGGATTTCAGTTTGCATTTCTTTGTCCTTCCTCACATTGCTAGTGGAGGCTTCATTAGTTCTATCTCGATTTTGTGTGACAATAGCTTTGTCTTTATTCTGGCCTGTAGGAGGGGTTTCTTTGCTTGGTGTGTCCTTTTGCAAATTTTGTCTTTTCTAAGTTAGATTAGCATGCACATTTCTGTTTCTTAATTGTACTGCTTTTGGAGATGACTGAGGTCATTCTGATATCCTATTTTGTACTCTTCAGTCCTATTAACCCATAGATCTTCTCTTGAAAGCGCAAATTACTAGTCATTTGGTATAAAAGAGTCTTCAAAAAATTGATCTTCTTTTGTTAGGAAAGTAGGCAGTTCATCTTCTTGAAAGAAGTGATTTGCTTCTACAATTTCTTCTTCATCTTCTTCCTGGCCTTTAGTATAATTTTGCTGAAATGGAACTTTTACTTGACCTTGAGGATCTTGATTTCACTGCTCTCTCTACCGATTTATGAACTGATATTGCTGCTACCTACAAAAGTTAGGATTCCTCACTGATGGTTCAGCTTGTCGATCAGTTACGGATATTTTATCCATCATCCTTTCCATAGTTTTTATCAGGCTGTAAACTTTTGCATCAGAAGATGATGCAGGTTCTTCTCTGAAAACAACTCTCTTTTTGGCCCTCTCTAGCTTTGATTTTGACTTCTTAATGAGCAAATTGGCTTCAACACTGATTGCATTATGCTACATCTCTTCAAGAGTAGTTGGGTCTCTTTATCTGAGCTGATAGGCCATCTCTGGATCGAAAGCATCAGGATAATGAAGAAGAGCCAAACTAGGAGGAGGTTTCATATCATCAGGTATAGAATTGTACATTGTATTAAATCTTGATGTGAAATCTTGAACTGTTTCATTGGGGTTCCTTTTCATTGAATTATATTCAGCCAATATCTATGATGGATTTTTCTTCTCTTGTAAACGAGCTAGAAATAATTTAATCAATCTTTGAGAACTGTTAATGGAATTTGCAGCCAGACTTCAAAACCATTTCTTAACCTCTCCTGAGAAACTCTGAGCGATAATCCTCATTTTAGCATTCTCCTCATCAATTTCTTCTAAATCAATGAAGTCTATTAACTTGTCAACATGTTGTTGAGCTGTAATTTTTGCACTTCCATCAAACAAAGGAAGTCTTTGACCATAGTTTTGAGGCAAAGTAGTATGTTGAGCAGGTAGTAAGAGAGGTGCAAATCTTGCGATTATTTCTGGAGAAAGTAAAGGTGTTACAATGGATTGTGTAAGTACAGGTGGTGATGAGGATGATGGAACTACTAAAATGGGTTATAGAGGCAAGGATGGAACGAATGGAGGAGGTAGGAAAGATGATGAAACTGAAGCTTTAGGAGATGTGGTAGATGAGCTTGGAGGTGAAAAATAGGATGAAGTTGTGGCTAAGTATTCAAGTTGATATTGAGCAAAATATTTTTCAGTTGTGATTTGGAGTTGGTCAGAAAGGCTTTGAAGCTTATCAAAGTTTAACCACAGTTCATGATCAGTCTTAGGAGACAAGGATTTTGAAGAAAGAGAGTGAGTTTCAACCTTTAAAGGTTCTAGTGTTGTATCAAAGATGCAGGAGTTAGAATTAGACCTTGTAAGTGATAATTCTATCTTCTCTTCGAATGGAATTTTCTCAAAGGCGAATAGGTTTTTAGGAAGAGAAGTTGTTCTTTTAATTTTTTGAACTGCACTTTTTGTGATAGGTAGTCTAATTTTTCTGAGCAGTCTTTCAGGATCTTCAACAATGAAGGGTGGATTTTGGTCAGGATTTGACCTGGTACGCCTTTTGGAAGCCAAAATGTATACACCCTAAACTGATGATATTTATGAATTCAGGCCTATCTTCAGATACTAGAAATTGAGAGGTATAGAACCAGTTGTTGAATGCTCTTAAGATTTCTCCTAGGGATATTTTAACAATCGTGTCCCTGACAACGACATCAAAAATGTTAGTCCTTACAATCTCCTAGGTTGAAAGAGAAATCGACAAGGGTAACCTCAAACCACTTCAGCTCAGTAGCTAGCCCTACTGAGCATGAGAGGGATCTCTCTAAGTCTCTTATCAATGATATGACTTTAAAGAAAATGAATTTTAGGCTATATATGTGTATTTGTTTGTACAAAATTGTTTTTTTAAGGATTTGCTGAATTTAGGGTTTGGAGCCACAAGTAGGTCTAGGCTGTGGGAATACAGGAGCAAACATAAGCAACTAGATGTCAGAAGCCATGGTGTAATTTTGAATATTTGTCAGTGTAGTATAGAGGATATAGTGTGGAAGAAACTAATGAGCATAAATAAACTTGATTTTATTAGCTTAGGAAGACAAAACACATAACCATGAAAACCAGATAACAAAGCTTGAAAAGAAAGAATTATGAGTATTTTATCACAAGGAATTCATAGAAAGAAGAGATATAATGTAAATAAAGATGTTTAGACCATGAGAAAACAAAAATAATAAAGCACAAGCACCATGAACTCACTGGGCTAGAGTTCCTTGAAAATAGCTGCAACCTGTGTTTGTATTAGCTGAAAGATGATTATAATGTAAGCCTCCTTTACAAAAAGTTCAACCTTCTTCTCCTGAGCTGAAATAGTAATTATAGACTCTCCTAGCCCACTTTCCCACCTTCAAGAGTCGAATTCCTTGGTGGAGGAACTGACTCCAAGATTCTCTCAACCAACAAGTGAGAGTGAGAAGGTGCAACTCAAACACCTCATGAAGAGTTTGTTTAGGAGTTTGCTTCTTTTATGAGGCCTAATAAACATCAAAAACAACCTATGATATACATTTATTCATTCCTACATCACTTAGCCTCGTAACGTGTGCATTACATAGAAAATATTGACTTTTACAAAGTCAGACTTGAAACTAGAAATTTTACATGGTGAGATTTTACATTTAAAAACACAGAAAGTGCAGAAGCACAGCGCCAACTTGGAGCTGATTTTAAGGTGCCTTCCAGGGGTCAAAATGAAAATATTAGAGAACGGTCAACTAGCCTTTGGAGTCTATTTTTCAGAACACTTTGAATTTATAAATTTGGAGCAAGGGAACAGCTTCAAAAATCTATTCTCCCAAGGTCACTCCAGAAGCGTAACGTCTGTCAAAAAAAGGTCCAGAATGCTAGTTTTTTGCCACTTTTTTGAATTTTTCTCCAAAACTAAGACACCTATGCAAAATATGGGAAAATTAGTTTTTAGAGGATACCAATACCTTTCCAAAAATGTAGACCTTTCCTCAAATGGAGACCTGAGGAAAAAGCAAAACGCCAAGGCTTTGGGCTTCTGGAAAGGCCAAATTTCTGAATTTCGACCAAAATTTGCCAAAAAACTAAAAATGCTCAGAATTAGCTCAAAATTGGAGGGAAGGTGTAAAAATGAGTTTGTTATAGCTTGATGGATGCTTAAGCAAGAATCTTCAAGTTTCCCTAATCCTTTTGATCTTTTTTTACCTCCTTGAGCTTGTTTTTAAGTTGTTTCACTTTGACATTGGCATTCATGTTTTGAGCTTGATAATGATGTGCGATGTGTCTGAGCATTTGATTATCTTTGTTTTCCTTCTCTAGGAGCTTCTCTAAATGTTCATTTACCTTGGTAAGCCAATATTCTTTATCTTGATGTACCTCTAGGGCAATCCTTTCTTCTAGGTCTAGGTCTTCATGAAGCAATATTTGTTTTTGTTCCTCTTGCAAAGCTTCCTTGAGACCTCTGGTTCTTGGTCTTTTCCTTTTCCCTTTCACCTATAATGCTTCAGGCTCACTTGATGTCACAACCTCCTTACCTTTGCCAATTTTCAACATTAACTTAGTCTTTTCCTTTTCTAATATCAACTCTTTTGCTTTGAGTTGACTATTTTCTTGTTCAAGGAATGATATAACATACTTTGCCCTTTCCAAATTTATCGCCAGCTCCTTGATTTGGTAGTCCTTGTCCCTGATAGTTTGATTCATAACTGAAGTCTCATCTTCCTCTTCTAAATCAATAATCTCAATTTCATGCTCAACTGTCTCCTTATCCTTTGCTGTCGATCCCTGCTTTGTCGATGAAGAAGGCTTGGCCCCTTTCTCTTTGTGAGAAGAAAACACAAGCCTCTGCCTTTTCTTATACACTTTGGTCACCTTTGGCCTAGGTAGCTGAATCTTCTTTGTTGTTTTGCTAGATGACCCCATCTCTGTTTGTTGTTTTCGTGTGCTTGGGGACTAAGATGCAGCATTTTTCTCATGCCATTTTAAAGTTGTTTTTAAAAAGGCTTCCCAAGTCATACTCCTCTCTGCCAACTGATGAAAGATAGTGGTTTTGATGAGATTGTGATGAAACAAGCTTGGATAGTGGTCTTTCTCATTCAATTGTATCTTCTCAGACATTTTTGAAATACTCTTGAACAGGTAATTGCACATGTTGAGTGGCTTTTGAGATGTGAAGTGCATCAAGAGGTGAATATGATAGGCTACAACCTTGAGAATCTACCTTCACAGGTAAAGAACCTCATGACGATCTTCATTAAAGGGGCATATTTCTCAAGAAAATATCTGAAAAGCATAAGCAGAGTATGTGTATCTCTGTATGGAGTCTTTAAGAAGGGCTTATAGTTTTCAAGATTTAGACTCATTCCCTTGAACCAGTATTCACCATTGTTTGGTAAACCAGTTGCTAGTGTGATGAAGGCCATTGAGAAGCTAAGCTCAATACCAACAATGACAACAGTCTCCCCTTTCAAGTGTGTAGCTACCCAATCTGTCAGCTACTCATAAAACCCTGCTTCACTTACTCTTATACAAAATTCCAAACAGTGAACAACCTAAAAGCATTGTTTGAGAAAAGGATAGGAGTTGATTTAGTTGCAATATCATGGTTCATATCTAAGAATCCTCCCTCCTTTGTGCTGTCTCTTTCTTTCTGGTGAAGATTCAATCTGCATGATGACACAAATTCCTAGCAGTAGGAAGTGAAAATAGATGTGAGGTGAGAATGAAAATGAAGTGACATGTGAGAGATTTTGACAAAATGATGGGAGGGGTTTTGTGAAAGATGAGATGGCTTTGAAAAACTGATGGAAATGAGTGAGGAAAATAGTGAACAAATGTGGCTGCTTGTAAGTGAGACCAAGAAGGTTTATAATGTGATTTTCCCAAAATAACTCTAGGAATGAGCTAGGGTTTTGTTTTTTTAGTGTTTAAACTTTGTTTGGAGGTGGATGGACTGGTCAAAATGAGTCATCATAAATGTTTGCAGGTGTAGAATGTCAATTTACATGTTTTGGAGATGAAAAGTTATGATGACCATTTCTACCCTAGCATTTCCCATGGAACTTTTGCTACAAACCCTAGCATGAGAAATTATTGACATGGAATGCAAATGGGAAACCAAATATAGAGGGAAATGATGTACTTACTTGTTCCTCAGCCTTAGAAAGCAATTTGACCTAGTTTGAAAACAAAAATTTTGAATTTTGGGAAAATTTGGGTGAGTTTTGGGTACTCTATCCTGCATGCAGTGCAGTTCTCCTACACACAGCGCCAAAGCGCAGTGCATTTCACCTACGCGCAATGCCTGCCTCCAAAGTGCAGCGCGGTGTATCTACGCCCAACGCCTTCAATTTTTGGCCAATTTCTCCTAGGGAAAGATATTTTTTCTTTTTTAGGCGAGTGATCTTGGTGATGAGAAGTGAATGAGACATGAATGAAAAGGTTTTGAGTCTTTTTGAGTTTATATAGGGGCAATTTCTTCACTTTTTCAAAAAGAGAAAAGAAGCTAATCCTTCTTTGTGAACTAATTTCACTTTTTTGAAGGCAGATTTCACCTTTACCATTGCAAATGTGCTTTTTACATCTCCTGAGGGCTGGTGCTTCCTTCTTCTGAAACTTTTGATGTCATGAAAATGTGAATAAATCATGTTTCAATTCTTCAATTGTTTTCTTTTTCATGTTTGACTTATTTATGGTTATTTTTTTATGGAAATGGTGGACCTTGGGGACCCTTGTGACCTAATGGATGAGCTAAGACCTAATGGAATGATGATGATGACTTGACCCATTTTCATGGTGTGTGATAAGCAACCAACATGAGTGAAATTTCAGACAATGACTCCATCTTGGACTGACCATACAATGACCAAATTTGTTGTGTAAACCTAGTAACAAAAAAATTTGATGATGAAAGCCTGAAAAGATCATGATAAAAGCATTTTTTTGATCCAGGTGGCAGGCTAACAAGGCTGACACTAACAGACCCTTATTAGGATCTTTGTGTCAAGAAGGAAACATCATTTTTACGGATATTCTCCTCCTCCACCAAGTTAGCTTACTAATTATTCAAGTCAACCTCAAAAGTTGTTTACAAGTCAGTCTAAATATGGAGATTTAAGATACTATATATAAGAGTGTATTCCTCCTATTGAAGGATGGAGATAAGGCATTCGATCTAAATATAAGTAGTGAACAAGAAATGTTTGATACTAGAAGGAAAAGTCTATCTTATGACAAGAAGAAAGGAAGCTTAGCAAAATTCAAAAATTGTGTTTCACTATCACTCATGTGGGCTTACTAAAATATTACAGGACCAAAAATGATGAACTAAGTTAGGAAACCGAAATTGCAGAAGTAAGAAGAAATGGATTGAAACCCTAATTGGAATGATTTTGTTTGACTTATTTATGGAAGGCTGACTTGGTGGAGTGAAGAAATTTATTTTTCTTGCATCCTAGTTGCCTCAATTTGATCTGAATATACTAGTGGAAAATTTTGATTGGGTTTTCCCCTACATAGAGGTTTTTCCTTGGTTGAATGCCTACATCTTGTGTTCATCATTTTGATCATCATGTTTTTGGCATTTATTTGCTGATAAATAATAATAATATAATCAAAAGGAGAAAGATACAAAATCATAGTAAATCTCAAGTAAGAGAAATCAAAATAAAATTTCCCTAATGTTGCCCCAAATGTATTTCTAAACATGGTATTAACACTTAGATAAGTGGAATAAGGTAGCTAATAGATCACTTCTCTAGGAGAAAAGGGTTTTTAAATCTATCTTTGAAGGCCAAATAATTTAGAAGAGGAATCGAATTGATATGTGTTATAGCAAAAAATGCCAGTATGCAAATGTAATTGTATGTAGACTGTGTAAGAAGTGTAAGTAAGTAACTGTATTATTGATAAAAAAATTGAATGGTGATTACAATCCTTTGTGGTGGTGTGCCTATATAGGCATTGACTGGTCACGAAGGGGAATGGTCATGAATTTTGACCCTTTCCCTTCATAATTAATGGTTATTAAATAATTTAAATATTTAATTTATTATTAATATTATTATTTAATTAATATTTTTTAAGAATATTCTATTCATAACATCGCCACCCACTTTAGAGATGATTTGTTCTCAAATCATAACAAGAAAGTTTTTCTCTAGTTGAATAGTGTGATATAGAATAAATTTGTTTGTAGATCTAGTTCTTGTATCTGGATTGAAACCTAATGGCATTCTCATATCTCTTCGAACTTTTTCCTAGTGGTGACAGTCATGGTTAAGTCCTTGATTGAGCATACAAAAATATCAAGTTTCTTAGCAAGATCAATGTTTATACAATTGTGAGTACTACCAGAATCTACAAGTATATTGACATTTTGCCTCTTATGACCCCTTTAAGCTTAAGTATTTTAGGGTGTAATCTCCTTGTCATGTATGTTGGCAGTGTAGTAAGCTTAATGTTCTTTCTTCTTGGTGTTGGAAAAAGTAACTATGTTCGGTCTTCAATAATGTACTTGACTCATTATGTAATGTACTTGTTAAAAGAATAAATAAAAGAATTTTTATTATTATAACAATGACTTAGTAAAGCATGGGTTTCATGCTCATGTCATCATTATATTAGTTGAAGTCCCCATTGTGGACTCATAGGATTAATATTGAGTTTATAGAGTCATTGTAAATTTGAAGAGACCCTTCTTGGGCTTTCTGATCATGTAATTTTTTTTTTTATCAAGTCAAATATGAATTATGTGTCCTCCACATCATGTCGGCCTAAGGAAGATCAAGTTGGCATAAGGACCCCCATTTGACACACAAGAATCCTATATATTGAAGGAGGTCGAAGTCATTTGGATCACTCACTCTCTCAAGCAATTTGACATCTCTAGAAGAGCTGGGAAGTGTGAAGTCTACTGCTGGAAGGAGAAAAGGAGTGTGAGTTTTGGGGATTCTCTATAGAAGAAGAAAATCAATATTTTGGTGTCTCTCTCTCTCTGTTTTGTGGTGTGATTTGGGAGATCAAAGTCTCCTAGGGTTTTGCTACTGTTGGAAGTTGAATGCTGCTGGAAACTGCTACCTAGTCAAATTTTCTAGAAGAGGTCAAAGATCTTTGAGGCTGACATGGTGTGGAAGGAAAGTTTGGTCTTGGTCTAGAGTGAAGAGTCTCAAATAATACTATTGAAAGGAAGAATTATCTTGACTGGGTTTTTCCCTCAAGGGGGGTTTTTCCCTAGCATGTGCCATATCTCGTGTCTCTTGTTTTTTGATCTTCATGTATGTATAATTTCTTGATGAAAGATAAGATAGTAAATAAGTAAAATAAACCAACACACTCACATGTAATTATCAATAAAGGAGAATTAAACCCTAATATAATATCTTTGATTTCCCAACATGGTATCAAAGCTAAGGTCAATAGAAGTCAAGGATTACTTTGTTGGCATGGATTCTCCCTCTATGGTTAACTACATAAGATTGGGTTTCAACTTTGCTAGAAGATAGATAAAAAATATCATCTACTACCTATTCAACAAAGTCGAGAGTCATGGATTCTTGGTTTCCCTTACAGGATCTCTTACTGATGACAATGCATGGATCATTGATAGTGGATCATTGAGACACATGACAAGTGAAAGAGGACAACTACACACACTATCAAAGGAGCCATCCTCTCATGCAATGGAATTGGGTGACAACAAAAGATATGTTGTTAGAGGCCTGAGATATACATCATTAAAGCTGGATAATGGATTGAAGCTACATCTCAACAACATTCTCCATGTTCCAAGTTTGAAAAAGAGTTTACTTTCTAGTTCTTGTTTAGAAGATAAAGGGGAAAGAATTGCTTTTGTTGATGTAAAAGTATTGATTTGGGGAAAGAACTCTAGTATAGACAAATCTAGGGTTATTGGAGTTTGTGAAGGAAGTATTTACCAGGTTATCACTCAGTCTCCTCAATCTTTGGTTCATATGGAAATAAGTCCCATTGAACTATGGCATCGAAGGTCTGGGCATCTTCATTATAGGGTCATCCCTACTCTTAGCCAATTGGTTCATGATATTATTTATATGAAGTTAGACCACGAAGATGTGTGCAAGGGATGTTCTTTGGGGAAGCATACTAGAAAGCCTTTTCATCATAGTGAATCTAGATCTAAAGAAATATTAGATCTCATCCATTCCAATGTATGTGGGCCCATGTCTAACAAAACACTTAGATGTCATCTCTACTATGTAACATTCATTGATGACCATTCAAGGAATACATGGCTCTACCTACTCAAAACTAAATATGAAGTATTTGATAAGTTCAAGAAGTTTACGGCTAAGGTGGAAACCCTAACTGAAAAGGAGATAAAGACTCTAAGGTCTGACAATGGTGGGGAATACACTTATAAAGAGTTAATTGCATATTGTAAGGATGCAGGTATTAAGAGGGAGCTTACTGTTCCCTACTATCCCAAAAAAAAAGGACTGGCTGAAAGAAAGAATAGGTCAATTGAAGAACGCATTAGAACTATGCTCCCTAATCAAGATCTATCAAAGTTATTATGGGGAGAAGAGGTGATGACTATCATATATGTTCAAAATATAAGTCCTCATAAGAGTCTTGATAATACTACACCCAAAAAGTAGTCACAATAAAGAAGTTGAGTGTTGATAATTTACGCATATTTGGAAGTTTAGCATATGTCCATTTTTCGAAAGACAAGTGAAAGAAGTTGGACTCAACAAGCATTGAGGGAATATTCGTTGGTTATAGTATTTCCTCAAAATCATATAGAATCTACATAAAGGAGGGGAGATACATTGAAGTGAGTAGGGATGTCATATTTGATGAGAATCAAACTTACAAGAAATCAAAGGATATTCCTATTGATTCTGATGAAAAAGAAGTTTCCATATTTGAAGAAGATGAAGTTCATGAGAACTCTACCATAGATGATGAAGAAGAAGGACCAAGTGAGCATATTCAATTGGTGGTTATACCAACCACAAGGAAGAGGCAATATTGGTTGAGAGCTACATTAGAAGATGCTGAAGGACATGAAGTTACGAAAGGGTCCTCTAGGGAAAGTAAGAAACTGAAAAGGTATTCTAGTTATGTTGCATATATGACAAAGTTGATTGAAGTCAAGCCATTTACATTCTAGGAAGTTGAGCATGAAGAGGTTTGGAAGAAAGCTATGCAGGAATAATATCAATCCATCATGAATAATGGGGTTTGGGAAATCATTCCTAGACCTAGTGACAAATCGATTGTCACATCAAAGTGGATCTATAAGATCAAACATGTTGTTGATGGAAGTATAGAAAAGTACAAAGCAAGGTTCATTGCAAGGGATTTGTCTCAAAAGGAAGGAATTGACTATGAAGAAACATTTTCACCTAGTGCAAGGTACACTACCATTAGATCGTTGGTTTCATTGGCTGCTACAATGGGGTGGAATATCCATCAAATGGATGTTAAGACCACATTTCTAAATGGGACCATTGATGAGGAAGTGTACATCGAACAACCTGAAGGATGTGAATTAAATAGTAGGGACTCTCATGTTTGCAAACTCAAGAAGGCTCTATATGGCTTGAAGCAAACACCAAGGGCATGGTATGCAAGAATGGATGCATGCCTTCTTAGGATTGGGTTCATGAAGATAATTTTTGATCCAAATATATATATCAAGGTTGTGAATAATGAGCCAGTCGTTATTCTACTATATGTAGATGATCTATTCATACCTTCTCAAGATTGGGTTCATGAAGAGTATTTTTTATCCAAATCCATATATCAAGGTCGTGAATAATGAGCCAATCATTATTCTACTATATTTGGATGATCTATTGATCACTGGTGTAGAATGAAGAATTCAAGAATGCACGAAAATGTTGGCAGATGAATTTGAGATGAAGGATCTAGGACTGATGCATTACTACCTAGGTATAGAAGTATTGTAGAGACCTGGGGAGATATATTTTGGGCAAGAAAAATACATTTTCAAGTTATTATAAAAATTTTGGTTGATGGAATCCAAGCTAATGATTACTCCTATGATCACCAACCTCGAGAATTTGAGGATATCAAACTCGAGTCTAGTGGATCCTACCTCATATCATCAGTTGGCAGGTTCCCTTATGTATCTGGTAAATACTAGGCTAGATATATGTTTTGCAGTAAGAATTCTTAGTCAGTTTCAGCTGGAGCCTCGCCATGATCACTGGAAAGATGCCAAACATATATTCAGGTATCTTCATGGTACTATACGTCACTACCTAAAGTATGATAGTAAGGAAGTCAACCTAATTGGCTTCACAAACTTTGATTTAGGTGGCAGTGAGACCAATGGAAGGAGCACTACCAGAGGATGCTTTAGTCTGGGATATGCTATGATCTCATGGATGAATAGGAAGAAATATATCATTGCATTGAGTAGTGTCAAGGTAGAATATGTGGCTACGTGTGAAGTAGGAAAAGAGGTGGTTTGGTTAAGGAAGCTTCTGATAGACTTGTTCGAAAAGTCTTTGGGTCCTACTGTGATTAATTGTGATAATCAAAGTTGTATCAATGTGTCTGTATATCTCGTGTTTCATTCGAGGAAAAAACATATAAATAATAAGTTACACTTTATTAGTAACTTGGTGTAGGATGTGATCGTGAAGTTAGAATATGTTCTGACAGACGAACAAATTGCAGACATACTAACAAAGGCTCTTCCTAGTAATAAATTTGAATATCTAAGGAACCTGTTGGGTTTGGTGGATATTGGTGATTGTACTTATGATAAGTAAATGGAAGATATTTGTTGAGGATTTGTGAGCTAAGCATTACTTGGGGAGACATTAGGTCAGGAATCTGTGTTGATGTCAAGAACACTAGAATTGGAAAGGTGGTGTTGTGTATTGAGCTCGGTTTTGGACACACACTTGTATCTTTGGGTTGGTGGTTAGTAAGTAAGCCTGGTGGTACCAAGAGGGGCTGAAATCTTAAGTCCAGCTTAGTCCCACTTGGATAAATTTCCTTGTTCAGGAATCTAGTCCATGGAATTGTGGTTCCTAATTTGTTGAGTGATTGCTTGGATTGATTGCCCTGGTCAGGAATCTGGTCCATGGCATTGCGGTGCTTAAATTATTCAGTGACTGGTTGGATGGATTTGTCTGATCAGGAATCTAGTCCATGGAATTGCAGTGCCTAAAGGTTCTTCATGTTTTTCATATAGTTTGAGATATTCCATTATATTTATAAATTATGAATACCTTCCTAGTTAAGAGGGAGTTTTGGAAAAAGTAACTATGTTTGATCTTCAATAATGTACTTGAGTCATTATGTAATGTACTTGTCAAAAGAATTAAGACAAGAATTTTTATTATTGTAACAATGACTTATTAAAGCATGGGTTTCATGCTTGGGTCATCATTATATCAATCAAATTCCCCATTGTGGACTCCTAGGATTAATATTGAGTTTATAGAGTCAATGTACATTCGAAGAGACCCTTCTTGGGATTCTGGATCATGTAAAAAGGTTTTGTATCAAGTAAAATATGAATCATGTCTCCTCTACATCATGTCGACCTAAGGATTATTAAGTCAACCTAAGGACCCCCATTTGATCCACAAGAATCCTATATATTGAAGGAGGTCGAAGTCATGTGGAGCACTCACTCTCTCAAGCAATTCGATATCTCTAGAAGTGCTCAGAAGTGTTAAATCTACTACCAGAAGGAGAAAAGGAGTATGAGTTTGGGGGTGTCTCTAGAGAAGAATAAAATTGAGCTTTTAGTCTCTCTCTCTCTCTATTTTGTGGTATAGTTTCGGAGATTGAAATCTCCTAGGGTTTTGTTGCTGTCGGAAACTGAATGTTGCTAGAAATTGCTGCCTAGTCGAAGTTGTTGGAAGGGATTGAAGATCTTGTAGGTTGACATGGCATGGAGGGAAAGTATGATCTTGGTCTAGTGTGAAGAGTCTCAAAGAATACAATTGAAAGGAAGAATTATCTTGAATGGGTTTTCCTTCGAGGGGGGTTTTGCTCTAGCAGGTTCCTATATCTTGTGTCTCTTGTTTTGTGATCTTCATGTATGTATAATTGATGGATGAAAGATAAGATAATAAATAAGTAAAAGAAGCCAAAACACTCACAAGTAATTATCAAGAAAGGAGAATAAAACCCTAATATAATATCTTTGATTTTCGAACACTTGGAGACTAATTTCTCTGTTTTTGAAGGTGTGGTGGAAGGTATTTTGTAGTCACTTGTTGTTTTTGGTCTTTTGAATATTTTCTTCTTTCATCATGATTTTCTTTGACACATGAGATTGCAGCTAATTGTTGGGACGAGAAAAAGGTATGTTTTCTCCTCATAAATAGCCTAATTTAGCATTTGTCTTCATATGTTTATCTTCATTTTATGGAACAAAATAGAGGAAACAACAGTTGAAGCTGGGTAAAAGAGATTATTATGAAACCAGCTCAAGAAAAGATAGAAAAGATAGATCAACGCCTTAGAATTCAGCCTCTTCGAGGGGGCAACCTCCTTTACATTACATAAATGAACAATTCTTGGATGATACAAATGAAAAAACCATAATATAACCCTAATATAATATCTTTGATTTTCGAACACTTGGAGACTAATTTCTCTGTTTTTGAAGGTGTGGTGGAAGGTATTTTGTAGTCACTTGTTGTTTTTGGTCTTTTGAATATTTTCTTCTTTCATCATGATTTTCTTTGACACATGATATTGCAGCTAATTGTTGGGACGAGAAAAAGTTATGTTTTCTCCTCATAAATAGCCTAATTTAGCATTTGTCTTCATATGTTTATCTTCATTTTATGGAACAAAATAGAGGAAACAACAGTTGAAGCTGGGTAAAAGAGATTATTATGAAACCAACTCAAGAAAAGATAGAAAAGATAGATCAACGCCTTAGAATTC
>APFE031559831.1:0-15209 GCA_000404065.3 Pinus taeda | reverse complement strand
TTTGCTTATCGAGTGCTTCCTTTTGGATTATGTAATGCACCCGCAACATTCCAAAGAGCAGTACTAGGATTTTTTTTTTTCTGATCTAATCCATGATTGTGTAAAAGTATATATGGATGATTTTACAGTTTATGGTGATTCGTTTGAAGAGGCATTAGAAAATTTGGAAAAAGTCCTTATAAGATGTAAAGAAACAAACATTTCATTAAGCCACGAAAAATGCTTTATGATGTTTACTGGAGGTATTGTTTTAGGACATCATATTTCAGGGGATGGGATTAAAGTTGATAAATCAAAAGTTGAAGTCACCTCCAAGTTACCTATTCCAAATTGTTAAAAAGATGTTAGAAGTTTTCTGGGATTTACTGGATACTATAGAAGATTTACAGAAAACTTCACCAAAATAGCGTCTCAACTCTTCAAACTGCTTACAAAAGACTGTGAATTCAAATGGGATCTTGATTGCCAATCAGCATTTGAAGCTTTGAAAACAAGAATATCTGAAGCGCCTATCTTGAGAGGACCAAATTGGAAACTTCCTTTCCATATTTCTACAGATGCTTCAGATAAAACTCTAGGAGTTGTGTTGGGACAAAAAGATTTAGTTCCTTATGCCATTTACTATACCAGTAAAAATTTAACTCCCACTGAGTTGAACTATACTGTGACTTGAAAAGAGTTCATAGCTATTGTACATACAATCAATAAATTCAGACATTATATAACAACCTGAAACTTTTATTCATACTGATCATTCTGCAATTAGATATCTAATGAACAAACCCATTACTAATGGCAGAGTTACAAGGTGGCTCTTACTTTTACAGGAATTCAATATTACTCTGTTAGATAGACCAGGGAAACAAAACACAGTAGCTGATTTCTTGTCTAGGATTCAAAATACTAAAGAAGATTCTCCTATAGAGGACAAATTTCCTGATGAATATTTATTTGCAGTAACTACTAAGACGCCTTGGTATGTAGATATAGCTAACTATTTGGTTACAGGGAAACTACCTCCACATTTATTTCTTGGTGAAAGAAGAAAGATTATTCAGGAGAGTTCAAAATATCCATGTATTTCTAACGAATTGTTTAAAACAGGGCCAGACTTTGTGATCAGAAGATGTGTTAGGGAAGATGAAATGCCTGATATTCTCAAAGCATGCCATGATGAACCATGCGGCGGACACTTTGCTGACAAAAGGACAGTCTATAAAATCCTCTCTTTAGGATATTATTGGCCATCCCTCTTCAAAGATGAAAAATAATATGTCAAAAGGTGTGACAGCTGCCAAAGAGTAGGGAAACCTACCCTTTCAAATGAAATGCGATTGCAGCCATAGGTACTCATCGAACCCTTTAAAAAATGGGCTTTAGACTTCATTGGACCTATTAACCCACCAGCTAAACAAAGAAAGTATATATTGGTATGTACTGATTATGTCACTAAATGGGTAGAAGCCAAAGCATTATTTTCTGATACTGAGCATTCAGTTATTAGTTTTCTTTATGAGGATATTTTTACTCGCTTTGGTGTTCCAAGAAAATTGTGACAGATCAAGGAGGTTAATTCACATCCAACCTGGTGGAGAAGCTGATGGAAGAATACAAAGTCAAGCACAGAAAATCTACTCCTTACCATCCGCAAGGAAATGTTCAAGTGGAGTCTACAAACAAAGTTCTTGAAGGTATCATTACCAAGACTGTTCATCTACACAAGAAGAGATTGGGCAGAAAAGCTTCCTGAAGCCTTATGGGCCTACAGAACCACATGGAGGAATACAACAGGACATTCTCCCTATGAACTTGTTTATGGGAAAGAAGTCCTGCTCCCCATTTAGTTCCAAGTTAAAACTTTCAAGATGGCAGTTCAGTTGGGAATGGATCTATCAGAAGCCCAAAAGCATAGAATGGAGCAGTTGAATGAACTAGATGAGATCAGACAAAAAAACAATCCTAAGAACTAATCTAGTTCAATATCAAAGAGCTAAGTGGCATGACAAATACATCAAAGAGAAAAAGTTTCAAGAAGGAGATTGGGCATTGCTATTTGATTGCAAGTTCAAAGATTTCAAAGATTAATTTCAGACTCATTGGCTTGGGCCAGATTTTGGGGACAACCCAAGAAAGACTACACCTGAGATAGATCCAAACCAGCAGGAAATGTATGACTATATCGAGTCGTTGGAGAAGACTGCCACAGATCCAGGCACTTCATCTACCCTGCCTAATGCAGCACAGGAAGCTCTAATCCAATTGCTAAAACAGGAAGTTTTTGAACTGGAGGTCCTAAATAGACACATCAAAAGAGAAAATGAAACATTGAAGGAAAAAAGCAGGTTGGATAAAATTATTCACGACAACACCATGTTGCATCTTGGGTTGGGCAGAAGAAGAATAGGAAATTGAAGAAAAAGAGCAGGAGGTTGAGCAGAGCTCTTATCAACCTGAAATTCAGGTGCCTAATGAGAAAGCTTAGGATGACAGTGGTACCCAGAAAGAAGAGAAGAAGGATGGATGTGTTAGTAGAGGTCTCAGAACACATGAACTGAAGGGAGGATGGTCAAAGTTTTGGTTGCATGGGGACATGCAACACCTTCACAGTGGAGGTATGTTGAGCCCTGAAACTACATCTCTCCTACACATTTTCCTAGACTTTTTCCCCTCACCAGTACCTCATAAGCTATCAAAGATCATTGCATATTGATTCTAAAAGAGCATTTAAGTGGTTTTCTAACTATGGTTTTGTGTTTTCTATTTGAATTAGAGTTTGCTCATTAGCTGCGGAATGCAGCCACTTTCCGCAGCTGATTCAACTTTCTGCAACTGTTTTTGTTAAAATCTAGGTTGCAGGTGTCATCAAGCAAAAAAAGGCACGTGGGCAGTTCATGAATGATCTGAACATCGATCAGGTCCTATTGGTTTAGCCGGATTCATTAAGAAAAGCAGTGGTCAACGGTGGTCAAATGAAGGAGTCCTACGGCAACAGGTCTCTGTTTTTCAACACGTGAAGGGTTCGAGGTCGTTCCTAGATCCCTGGGGTCATGTTGACAGTTGTAGATTGCCTCCACGACGTAGATCCAACAACCATCTTTTGATAGATTGAATGATCTCGGCAACCATCATGCTAAACTCATGGATGTTTTCTTTTTACGTGTCCTCTGTTGAAGTTGTTTCATAATAAAACAGTTATGTAATTTTTCCTATAAATAACATGTTTGCAAACACATAGAGTTAGTTAGTTTTGTTGTTAGTCTTTGTACTATGCCGTGAACTGGTCCTGTTGTTGTAACGAGAGGATTCTTCCTCTGTTTTGCAATATAATCAGACTCTGTTATATATGACTGTGTGAGCGTAATTCTAGGCTGATAACTTGTTGACCAAGGCTGTGCAGAGGGCCCCTGCTGGCTGAGGTTTCGTTTCCTTATTTCTGTAAAGTTTTTATGTGTCGTTTCCTTATTTCCATTGCACATATTTCATAGTTATCCACCTGTGTATATTTCATTTGTTATGATATTAACATTTCATTCTTGTACATGATTTTTCAAGCTTTGTATATTGTTGCTAACACTGATCAATGTGTGTGTGTTTCAGGATAGAATAGGCCCGGGCATTTTCATACAATTTTTACAATAACTAGTGACATGAGATTAGCCTCTGCTGACTTTGTTTTTCTTAGCTTTTCAATTTCAGTTATGCTTTGATTTCAGTTTGTTTTTTTTTTGTTTTTTTTTTTAATTTTTCAGTTAGTTTAGATATCAAATCCATCATATCATTGATGTTTCTCCAGAGCCATAGCTTAGACTACTTGGCGAGCTATCAGACTATGAATGATGTGATTTGATATTAGCTTTACTTTTCTGCAATTAGATATCAAATTCCTCATATCATTGACGTTATCTCCAGAGCCATAGCTTCGACTACTTGGCAAGCTATTGAACTATGAATGAAGTGAATTGATTTTACTTTTATTAGTTTGCAATTTTTGATTTGTTGAGTGCAGTAGCTTAACTCATTTTTCTTTCTGTATTTAGAATGGTAGCAGAGATAATGATTTCATGATTAGTAGTTCATTATTTGTTTGATTTGAATAGCAGCACATTTTCATTTTTGTTCAAGTATTAATTTCATCACTAGTATGTTTTAAGACCTTCTGAAATGTTAAGTTATGGAAATCATTATAGAGGACATAATTGCCTTAAAATCTATACCCAAACTTGCCTTCGAAAGTATTCTTAAAACTTAGGAATAGGATTATCATTTGCATTATGAGACAAACCGAGATAAAACCCCCAAAAACAAGATAAAATTGATAAAAAGTAAGAAAGAGGCTGTCTTGCACATATAGTGCGCCGCAGTTCATCAGTTTACAAATCCTGGATTGATAATTAATGTAGCGATTTAGGACACACTAAATTGACTAAACAGAGACAACACAAGAAAATAAGGAATTGGGCAAGCAAAAAATGGTTAAGTATTGGCCAAGGCTTGTCTAGGAAGTAATGGAAAAGATAGAGATAGTGCAGAGGTTGCTCAGGATTGAGAAAATCATTGTAATCTCATATTTTATAAATAATGCAATATACAGATAGTAGGGGTTTTAAGTTGTGGCTTTCTCCAGGAAATCATTGTGTAATGCGTTGACTTAATTCTTTCTCTTGTATGCTTTGTGATTTCGTGATTGTTTAATTGTTTCTGTTGATGAGTATAGTAGATTCAAGTCTATTGTTTTAATAAATTACAAATAATAGTTTGAATTTGCAAGGAATTTCTACAGATAATGAATTTGTCCAACCTTTCTTCGATATTGCCTAATCCTATTCGTCTATTGCTCCACATGAATATGTCATACTTTCATTTGACATTTGTAATGTTGTGATCAATCATAATAGTTTCTAGCTTGTCTCTACTTGGATGACAAAGGTACAAACCACCTTTTTTTTTCAATGGTCATAACAAGGTTGAAGTCATCGCCTGGTGTAACAAAATGGCCACCATATGCTTTTATCTTGGTTGTTAGAGAGTTCCAACATTGCTCTTTGTCTCTATAGTGCAAAAGGGTGTAGATGTTGTAGATTGTGTAAGTTTTTCCACTTACTTTCCTATGAAAATCTATCTTGATCCAGTGTTGATCTCTGTGGATATTTTGGATGTCCATAATTGTGTGACTCCACACAATGCATATTCCTCCTACTGCACCTTGAGCGTTGATTATTACCTCTTTGAAATAATTGGAAATTTTCTTGATTATGGATGTCATTTATTCCTTGCTTGCTTTGTCTCTTGGATTAATAGGACTATGGGATTCCTGATCTTATCATTTATTTTATTCCATTTATTTTTGTAACATTCCCAAGGCCTATGCAATTCCAAGAGACTTGATTCATTATTTACCTTACAAAGGGGTTGTAGAGCCCTTCACTCTCCTTGATTGGTTTTGAGGTTATTTCGATGCTTTCCCTTTCCCTGAGAATGAGTCCATTGGCTAAAATTCCAAAGGTATTAGAGGAGTTGGGCATCGAGTCCCTAGATTGAGGCAAGGGGTTGGCATTTGAAGAAGAAGGTGAAAAGGATGCACGGTGAGGGTGTGAAGGCTCGAGTTGTTTTGAATATTTGTTGGGGTTGTTATTTTTACGTCTGATTGTTTCCCATTGTTCATCTCAAGCCTCTTAAGATTGAGATGCATAATGTTTTGGACATTTATTGGTGAAGTGTCCATTTTCATGACATACTTTGCATTTGAAGGGTAGTTGTTCATAGTCTAGTTATTGAATATGCATCCAGTTATCAACCCTAAGCTTCATTGCTTTAGGAAGTCCTCTTGACAGATTGACTTCTACATAGATCTTTGCGCATGCACGCATGTTCTCCTTTGGTTCACTCTGATCTATATATTTTTCGATAGCATTTAGTGTGGTTCTTATTGATTCGTCCCCTTAGGAGGGAAGGGGGAGGTGAGGGAGACAAACCTAGACTAGCACAACATTAGGGATATCAAGTTTAGGATCAAAACTTGGGGTCCATCTATTCAAGTGGAGACCCCTCGAATCTAAGGAATACAATCCATTCCTGAAGATTAAGTCTCTATCTTCCTTGGATTTGAAATAGAAGGTGAAGTATCCTCTTCTGCAAAAGCGAGCCGAGAATTTTCCTTTGATTTTTTGAGACCATTTTCTCTCTAGCTATTTTTGCACAACTTTTGGAGAAGGATAGAGACTAACGAATTGCTTGACCAATCCTCGCTCAGTAAGGGAGAGAGATGCCTTGCGAGGAATGGTCAGGGGTTGATCAATCTCATATATGGAGTCTAATCGTTTAACAAATCTAGAAATAGAGGAGTAATCACAAGCTGGGTTGAGATATGAAATAACAGACAAGAATGCGATTGGAGCTGGATTAGGTGGAGGAGGGGGTTGGCCCCCCTGTAGAGGACTTTAGAGGGGTCATGGGAACCAATCAAAGCAGGATATCGGGAGAAAAGCAACTGCCAAAGCTTCCTCATAGCCAAATTGTGCACAACACAAAGTTTTTTAATTGTTATAATAAAAATAAAAATAAAATAAAGATATAAAAATATTAGTTTAAAATATTAATAGATAAAATTTAAATATTTTTTTCTCGTTTAAATTTTTAAATAATAGCATTAATTTTAAATTTTAAATTATTCATCCCCTAAGGAGGGTGCTCATACGGTGGGGAAACCACCGCTAATTGAAATGAGTGTGAAGAAATTAATGAAAATAGGAAGAGTTGCATGGTTGATAGTACACCTGCAACTGTGACATAGTCTGCGTTGTGCTGGGAGAGGTTGAAGGCGATGGTTGTAGATGCATGGGAGTCTAGAGAAGGACAACCCATCCTGCATGTAAACTTGAGGAGCCAATGGGTGGTAATCATGAATGAATTTGGACAATGGCATATGATGAAACTGATTCGGGGAATGTTGATAAGGAAAGGCAACCAACAATTTATATAGTTGCATGGGGGTTTCCATTTATGCGGATCTAGTGGGAAATTGTTGTCCTTTGTAGAATTACCATTCGTAGGAAAGGAAAGTTTAGGAATTAGGTGAACCAATGCTAGTTGGTGGATGCAGCTAGACTTACATGTAGAGTTGGTAGTTGTTCTCAGCTGGTATCTAGTCAGCTTAGGACATGCCACTTCGGGTGCACTGCAACTGTAAAGAGGGAGTCACAAGTTCACATTTTTCTTCCTTTCCATCTTGAACTTCTCCTCGGTCACAGATGTGATGATATTAGTGTTTTATAGGAATTTCTATTTCATACAATTTTGGTTTTATTTTCCCTCTTTAGGCTTGCTATTCTTGGTGGGGATTTATTATATGGGATTTTGAGTTGGTTTTTAAGCCTCAGTGTAGTCTTCATTTCCACATGGCCTCCCCTTTTGGACTCTTATATTCTTAGTTTTTCTTCTCGTGTTTACCTTTATTTTCCATGGTCCCTTCGTTTGGTTTCCCTCCCATTCGACCTTGACTCCCACCCCTCTCTATGTCATTTTGTTTCTACTTTCCAGTCTCGTGTCTCTTGTCCCATGGTGGTTTTTGATAATTGGTATGGTCTCATGGCTAGGTGTTGCTTTTCAATCTCCCATTATGAAGGGAGAAGAGGTCGACTAGGTCCCTCTTTCTTTGGTATACAAGGTTATGTTGACAATACAATTTAAAATTATTATAATAATATATTACAAATTCAATTCCTCAGTTATTTATCACTTATTAAAATAAAAATAAAGAAAATAGTGCCCCATCTTACAACTACTCAAACGATATATATATATATATATAGAGAGAGAGAGAGAGAGAGAGTTTGTATTAATAAAAAATTGCGTTGGGAATATGCAACAAGTACATCAAAGTGACTCCTACAAAGAAGATTTCTTCCACGAATCTAAAAAGAAAGGAGCTAAAACTCATAATTCACCCAAAAAAAGAAGAGGGGCAAAGATCCAATACTAAACCACCTAAAGCTTGCACCTGCCGTTTCTTGAGAACATGAGTAGATTCTTACAAATTTCTTGCACATGATGATGCAAAAACAAAACATTTTTAAGATTTGAGAGAAATTGACTCATTGTTAGACCCACGGGAGGCAAGAGAGTTCTCGACACCAAATTTCAGGGCTTTCTTGTTTTAATTTTTCCAAATTCTACTTAGAGGGGAAGAACACATATTATTTTTTAACACATCTGAGTAGGAAGGAGAAGAAGAGTGGGGTTTGATTTCCTCCTCATCCTCTGTTGCAACTTCTTCTTCTTTCTTTTCTGTAAGAGGGATTTTGTCAGTATCGTTGGATGCAAATTTTTCCTCAACAAATGAATTAATATTCTTTGGAGACACTTAATCTAGGAATGATTTATCAACTTGGGCCTCATCACCCATACTTTGTACCATTCAAAACTTCAAAACTTCATATCTATTATTGGTGGGAGGACGCTGATGAGATTCATGCTTGCTAGCATGTTTCCTCTTAGTTAACTGCTTTTTGTGTTTTCTTGTTACTAGTTTGAATGCTCCTTTCTCATCATTACTACGAGAAGACAATAAATGATTAGAAGAATGATGATAAGTTGGAGCCTTAGGACAACTTTTTGCAAAGCTCCCATACTCATGGCAAGAATTACATTTAAAGGGAACTTATTCATAATCTAGGGCTTTGGAGATGGTACCAACTATCCAAGTTAAGTTGAATAACCTTGGGAAGGCCTTTTGAAAAACCCAACGTAAATGATGGCATAAGAGAAGATATTCTCCTTATCTACACCAGTATAAATAAATCAGCCCAATTTATATCCTATAGTGATATGAATTGGATCATTATATTGTTTTTCATACATATCGATGCATTCATAGTGGAAAAGAGTGGAGTAATCAACTCACATGACCATTTTTACTCGCGGGACTGAGTTTGGAAAAACGGGGTTTGAAACATTCTAGGAGCATTTTGAGGCATCAAACAATGTTTTTTTGGGGGTAAAACTTTCTTGCTTTAGCACAACGTTTTTTCATGTTATTCTACACACAAAGATATTTCCTACAATGAAAGAAGTGCATCAATCAAAGTTTGTATGCAAAAGTTATGCCACTTAGAAGTTGACCTTCCTATTTTCACACATATAGTTCAAGAGGATGCCACATCAGCCTCCATTATTCATGGAAAAGGGGCTAGCCACATGTTTTTGATGTAAAAGACTCTAAAAGAGTCTATATTGTAACTCTAGTTAAGAGTTAATGTAGTCAAACTTAACCACTAGTAGGCTATTGGGTTGTGTTATAACCGAGTCACTAGGAGGAAGAAACATTCCATTCTTTCGAGAGCATTTTGTTCCATAGTTGAGCAAAGATAGCCAAGAGAGATAGGATATAGAGCAAACATAGATGATTTGTGCACTGTAGTAGCCCACATACCACATGCATTATTTCTTTGTACCTGCAACCTTATTTTCTAGACAAAGAAAGAGAGCGAAGCGACCTCACCTTCCAGCTGGGTTTTCTCTCGAAAGGGTTTCCCATAGCATATCCCATGTCTTATGTGTGTGTGTGCGTGAACCTATTTTGTCGTTCTTTACTTTTCTGCGTAATTTCCATTTGCATGCAGGTACTAGTTACAATGAAATTTACATATCTATAAGTTTAATAAAACTCTAATAGTGTAAAATTTCATAATTTTAATATATTATTATCGAATTTGCTATAATGAATTGTCTAGTGGAATATCCGTGACAGTTCACAAATCATATAGCCTTGAAAATACCTTCACCCTAGCAAAGAAGGGGAATATATGACAATCTAATCCACGCAGGTGTAGAAGAAATTTCCATCATGGGGTTGAAATCTAGAGATCAATGGGTGATAAACATTCCTATAGTGTCCATGAAAAAATATCAATATTTGTATATTTGATCTCTATCCTCCTTGTTTTAAAAAAGAAAAGTATAATAACTACTTCCATGATAGAAAATACCAACAAGCTCCTGATTTACCCAATTAGTAGAGACCCATTCTAAAACATAATTATAGTTAGGGCAAGGGCCAATATACTTACCAATTAATCATGTTTCCTTCAATGTAGTCACATTATTCTTCTCAGAGGAGAAAGTTCCCAAATCAAGGGAGAGAATTGATTCATCCTTTTCAACAAATCTGCTTTGGAGACCCATTGAACAAGCAATGGTCTTAGTCACTCAAGATTTGGAGAAACAACACTAGATCGTAGTCCGACAACATGAAAGACCCCAATAAGTTGGGAACACATGGAACAAGAAAATAATTACCGAGCTAATAGTAAATTGAGCCAACTGCAAATCAAGACAAACCCTGATTTAATGGAAAAAATCCAAAGCTATCATGAAAATTGAAAAAATCTGCACCCAACCACAAATGAAACCCTGATCTACAATAAAAATGATCGACATAAAGGGGATGAACAACCACTATAAAATCTTAGCTACTCACTTCCACGTCTTCAGTTCCATTACTTCCCTAAGATAGTTGACATGTTTATAAGAGAAAAAAATATGCTTAAATTTTATGTGAATCTAATTAAATTCTCTTTGTTAAGTGGTTCACTTTACTTTATATATATATATAAGTTAAACATCTTTGTATTGTAGAAAATGTACAAAGTTTACATGCTTTGAGGGATTTGGCTAGCCATATACAAGATTGTGTCATAAGCAAAATAGGCTAGTTGTCACAAAACTATGTGTATATATATATATATGAAGTTAGACATCTTCGCATTGTAGAAAATGTATAAAGATTACATGTTTGGAGGGATTTGGCTAGCCATATACAAGATTGCGCCATAAGCAAAATAGGCTAGTTGTCACAAAATTGTGGCAGGGAGGATTATATGCCATTGTGAGGGAAATTAGATGACCACTTGTATAATTTAAATCATAAAAAAAAACAATAGAAGGTAAAAAGCCTCAAAATGATCTTAGTCGCAATGGAAGCCTAAGCAATGCCAAGTGCTACTTCCTGGGGTTATCCTTGCGATGCTTGAGCTAAGGAGTATCTTCCCATTCCATAGGCATTGGTCTGTAGTAGTCCTCATCATCGGTGGAGGGTGCTCAGTTGGTGGAGGTTGCCCAACTAGAAGATGACGCATTATAGGCAATGAGTGCCTAACTGATGGTTGGTGCATTGTAGGCAGAGGATGGATGATGCCGCTTGGGACACTTGTATGAGCTTCCTTACTACCAGATGTTCCAGGATCCGCAAGAATGTTCTCCATGGTACTGCGTTGTTGTCGAGGCCTAGATGAGGATTGGCCCTAAGTGTGAAGCATATGCTGCCTATAGGGCCTCGTATCTTGCGAGGTAGAATCCATAGGGCTATGTGAAGAGGAGTTGTTTGCAAACAAGGAAGTATGCTAGAGTTGAAGCACCAGCTTGGGCACGTTGAATGTGAAAAGTATAGGTCCCAAACACATCCCTCTAATACCATAGTAGCATCTTATTGGTCTATGAGGTGGTGACCCTGTAGATTGCGAAGAGACTATACATTATCGTTGGTGATTCCCATCTCTCGGGCTTCCAGGTCTGCAATTAGGCGTCGATAACAATGGGGGATGTAATCATCAAATTGTTCAGTGCCTTAGATGTGCCAGGGAGGTAGAGGCGGCCTACCTCTACCGCTGCTTCCCTAATGAGGCCTGCCACACTCCCTCACTATAACCATTGTGAAGGGATGTTGTAAATAATGTTTCTACCTTCTGTTGCCCATGCGTTTGGCATTCTTAACATTTTGTATAGGCAAGTCATTACTGCCATTAGGTGGAGGTGTGTAACAGAACTTGATGGGCCATAAATGCTGAGTTGAGAGGAGCTTGCCACCATCGCGATCTCTCAGATTATGTACAGACAAAGGGGCATGCTTGAGGCATTGTCATTCCCTCATAGTGAATGCTTTGGACGTGTTAATCACGAGGGCGATTAATTTATCCCTCTACTGTATAGACACCCTGATTCAAAGTTTAATAAATAAAACTTAACTAATATATAAAAATCTAAAAAAAAATTAATCATTTATCAAAATAATAATGATATTTTTTAATAAATATTTTTTTTGACTAATATAGTAGCTTAAAAAATACATTGAAAAATAATAAATAAAATAACCATATCAATGAATTAGAACCAACATTATGTGTATTTAACCATTAAGTTACATTACAAAACAAGGGCCATGTGCTCACAATATCATGACTCCTCTTTTTTTTGCACATTGTCACCATGTCATTTTTGTTTATTGTGCAAGAATGACATGGGCTTATGTGTGAAAATAATATTCTTATGAAATTAAAAAAAATCAAAATTATTTACAAGAATGGATAATGTATTTTTTTGATAAAGAATTGATATATAAAATGTATATATTAAAAATAAATATAAATTTTGTATTTATTATAAATATTTAAAGATTTTATTTTTGGTGCGTTGTTTCTAGAAAATTTAAGAATATAAGTAGGGTATTTATCATATCTTCCCACATGACTTTCACACATAAACAAATCTGAATTCTTTGTAAGCTCAGTGAGAAAGATGATCCTCACACAAAAACGTGTTGCTGAATCTTCTTGATATGAAGAATAAAAAAATTTATATAAATCATCCACATTATTGTCTAAATTTGCCAATACAACTATAAGACCATGTCTATATGACCATACATCATGTTCATATGATTGTAATTCTTTGTAGGGTGAGTGAGAAGGATGATCCTCATACAAAAACGTGTAGCTCAATCTTCTTGATATAAATTATAAAAACAACTATACAAACCATCCACATTATTGTATAAATTTGTCAATACAACTATAGGACCATAGATCATGTTCATATGATTGTGTTCATATAATTGTATGGAATTATAAGTGTGCAAACTATATTGATCATTGTACAACTTCTATCCCGCATTTAAAATTGCTTTTACTTAAATTACTACCAGGATTATGTCAGTGAATAACTATCCAAAATTCCAACTCCTATATTCATGATCAAGTACCACTCTTGGTAAACAAAAAAAATAAGTTTCTCAATTTAATCATTAAATTATAAATAATGTTAACTTTTCCTCTCTTTCAGAATTATAATATAACCTAGCTCATATTAAAAGAAAATCCTACATCGGAGTTGCATCTATACAATATTATATTAGATTTTCGTATAGCATATTTCAGTCCATTCGAAAAGTTTCATCGATGTGACTTTAATCAAATTAATACACATGTAAACTTGCGCCAGTCCATTAGGAAAAATTTATTAAGAGTTTATGGCCTCAAACGGTCATTTATTAAAAGAGAATGAAGTTGGTACTATAAACAAAAACAAACACAAATGTCAGGTACAACGAACCTCAATCAACGCACGACAATATATTTTTTTATGGACAAAAGCTTCAAAATAGTACATCACCCAAATGAACCTGTGTGTTGCGGACTTAAGCATAGATTTATTGTTTTTCGCATGGCGGTTGGAAGCTCCATCGCGAAGTTGTAGACGGTGGATGAAGAATGGAGATGACACAATGATGCCGAGCAAAATGGCGGGTTTGGCAAGCATTACGGCAACACAAAAATCGAAACTGGTTTACAAGTAATTTCAAAGCTTTTATTTATTAGTCCGTGCACTGCTGACGCCATCCGTTGGGATTTGACTCTCCGATGGTGGCGGAGTCATCACCTTCCATTCTTCTTCCTTCATTTCCTTTTCCACACCCACAAATGAAACCAAGACCAAACTAAAAAAGGTAAAAAAATAAAATAAAAGGAAAACAAGTACAACACACCCAACAAATGAAGCAAAGTCCAACCACATAAATTAAAAAAAATAAATTAAAAAGAAAAAAATACAACGCAAAGCATGGCCATGCTCAAACTCAGAAAACAAAGCATGCAAACAAGAACAAAGAAAAATTGCAAATATCCCGTTACACATCATCTCTCCTGCAATATGCTCTCCTCTCCTGAAAGGAAAAAAAAAAGTGGGTTGAATAAGGTTAAAATATACACACAATTAGTAATGACAAGCATATTTCAAAACCAATATTATACATACAATTAGTAATGGCAAGCATATTTCAAAACCAATAATTATTCATAATAGGAAAGGAACCTCCCCGTTTGATCTATAACGTTGAACACTCTATTGTCTATTCCTCTTTGCCTGTGCTCATCAAAACGAACCATCTACAACAAATACAAAATAAATACAAAATAAGATATTAGAATGATTATATAAGTTAAACTATATTAGAATGATTATATAAGTTAAACTAAACAGTCGAACACAATAATTAAGCATAATAAGAAACACACATTTGTTTAAGACTATTATATAAAACGAAAGAGTCCATTTTCTGTTTCATGTATTCATGTTCAATGCAACAAGCCATTTGCACTAGATACACAATAAAACATTAGATTTCTAAGAAAATTTGAACTAGAGTGTCTCAAGGTATGAACTTGTCGTGCAACTTAGTTCGAGTCCAATTATATTAGTGTTATATCTAACAAATATATAAATTTTCTAAACTAGATGTACTTCTACTACGAGTAATAGAAATTCAGAAAATAAAACTAAGCATATCTAAACATATTGAACACCCAAAATCCTAGGGTCCACAAGGTCATAGTGTTGTAATTTAGCACGATCGTTGTTGGCTGATTGGATCAATATGCTTGTCTACTCAACCATACCCACCTCCTATACAAGCCACAAGGTGCAAACCAACACGGGAGAGCCGGGCAAACGAGCTGCATGAACGTGCACAAAGCCAACCTCGGGTCACAACTTAGCATTTTTTGACACGGGCTAGTTCGCCCGGGTGCGCCCTTGCCCGACCCAGCTGAACGAGTTCACCCGAACGACCCGCCCGAACGAGTTCGCACGCACGCCCTCAAACGACTCACCCAAACGAAGGGACAGGGGAGAGCCGGGCAAACGAGCTGCACGAACGTGCACAAAGCCAACCTCGGGTCACAACTTAGCATTTTTTGACACGGGCTCGTTCGCCCGGGTGCGCCCTCGTCCGACCCGCCTGAACGAGTTCACCCGAACGACCCGCCCGAACGAGTTCGAACGCACGCCCTCAAACGACTCACCCAAACGAAGGGACAAGGGAGAGCCGGGCAAACGAGCTGCACGAACGTGCACAAAGCCAACCTTGGGTCACAACTTAGCAT
>APFE031559830.1:0-12819 GCA_000404065.3 Pinus taeda | reverse complement strand
AAATCCAAAGAGAAATTAGACATAACTTCTACCATACCATTAACATGAAGTATTTGAAGTCCTTTCTCTCTAATATTTCCAAGCCTTTGATGCCATAGCATGATCTTTTCTGAATAGACCACTATATTTTCTACTCCACTTTCAGGAACAACTGAACTGTTTCACCCATCAATAATAGTACTACCCAGAAGCTTGTACATAGTTCTAGTCGAAACTCCCCACATCAATACTAGTTCTCCCCCGACCATCTTGTAGATATATTTATCGAACATTGTTTTTACACTTGCATCATCCATCTTTCTTAAAGAAATCAAATTTTTGTCCAATGTAGGAATATCCAAAACACTTAGAAGTGTTCTAATCCTTCAACCTTGCAACTTTAACTTGAAGTTTTTGCTTCTGATGATTCAGCCTTCCTGTCATTCCCTAAGAATACATCACCAACATGATATTTCTCATACTCGTAGAACCACTCCCTATGGGGAGTGAAGTGAAAGGATGCACCTGAACCAATCAACCATGCCTCATGATCTACATGTATACTTAAAGAAGAATCCAAGTACACATCCCCGCATTCATCTAAGGTGGTATTTTCGTTAGTAGAAGGAGCATCATCAGATCCCTTTCCTTTCTCAGGAGCTTCAGATCTACAGTCCTTTTTGTAGTGCCCTTCCTTTCCACATTTCCAACATACGTTTACAAGTTTTCTTGGATATTTAGATCTCCCTCTAGATTTAGATCTCCCACTTGTGGAATTAGTTTCGTTTATGTTCTAGGACCATCCCGATACAAAAAAGGCATATCTGCTCTAGCTCTCCATATTTTTATGTCTCATCTCCTTCGACAACAAGGATGAGACTATTTCATCAAACTTCAAGGTAGTTTTATTGCCACCTAGATGAACAACCACACTATCCTACAGATATGGTAGAGAACACAACAAACTGATGCACTTATCCTCATATGAAATTTTTATATCAACAAATAACAATTGGATTACCACAGTATTAAAGGCATTTAGATTCTCTGTCACCGAGTCTCCATCCTCCATCCTCAGGTTATACATATTTTTTCACAGGAACAAATTGTTCACCAGAGACTTAGATTAGTTAAAAGTCCCTAACTTCACCCAAAAATCCTTCATTGTAGCTTCCCTTGATACATTCAACAATATTGAATATGAGATATACAACAATATTATGCTCTTTTCCTTGTGTTCTAGCTTCACTTAGTCTTCTGCTAACATTTTCGTGGGTTTAGTAGCCAAATCTACCACGATCTAGTGATTTTTATCTACCAGTAGATCCTCCTTCTTAAGCTTCCAAAACTCAAAACTCTGACCATTAAATTTTGTGATCTCTATCTTTCCACTACTTGCCATCTTTTTTCACCGCAAAGAATCAATCTCGCAGATCTACCACTAAATGGGGTCTACCATAGATCTAAGAAAAACCCATCAAAAACAAAGGCAACCCCTTGAAGATGAAACAACTATGATTCTGGTTTTAACCTTGTACAAAAATTACATATAGACAAATTCTAAAAATAGAAAAATAAACAATGATGAGAATATAAAACAAATCCGTATAAATTTTCCCCTGGATCCTAAAATCGGGACTACTATATTGAATTTTCATTATATTACTTTCAATGTTACAATACATATATATACATGCTGAAGCATTCATTAACCCTTGCTTAGAACATAACTGTATTTCCCTTGACTGAATCTACAAAATACCATGGGAAGAAAATCATAATGCACAAAACCATTTGCAAAACCCATGCACAAAACCGTAGGTAGGTTCACCCACATAATATAGGGTCCAAAACATTTTCCTGGGGCACTGCATCGAACCCCATGTAGGGGGCCTACTGCCACGTGAAACTCCCCTAAAGGGGGGCTTGTTCCCTCCATGTTGTGCCCAACGCAATGAGTAGGGAAAGCTATTCCCCCCCCCTCCCCCCCCCAAAAAAAAAAACGCATTCGACTAGCCGTGGAAAGAATATAACACACACCCAAAATTCTATCATAATATTTTATAACTCCATTACTACAAAATCACTCTCTTATATACCACCATCCTCAACTATTACCCCACTCATTATAAAAACGTCACTATTTGACTCGATGATGACAATGGAATTGACTCTTACAACTGCAACTTGTAGTATTCTACACACTGATTACTCTCTCATTTCCCATACATTGATCATATGACCTTGTGGCTACTTTACATGTTATTACATAAAATCCAAAAATAGGTTTGTTATTTACTTAATAGTGTGATTATCATCTCATTTAAATTCAAGCATTGTGTTTAAAATGTTTCAATACTCATGCAACCCTACTAGATAGGATTATAGCTATATGTTTCATGCAATGCATAAAAAGATTTGTTTGAGTGGCATTTTTAGGCTATATAGGTGAGCATTTCAACACATATGCATCTCAGGGAGGGAAATGGATACCATTTTCATTCACTCAATTTTATCAAGTGATATCACATGTTTTGTTCTTTCCATTAGACTAGTATACAAGTATTGTTGTTCACCTCAATATTCTTGCAATGCATTTTCATTATTAAAGTTGTAATCAAATCACATGAACTTTTTCTTTCTTTTTTGATGATTTTATAATACTCCCATACTTGTCCCATTTTTTTTTTTCTACTTTTAAATTATAGCCTAGTCAATTCAAGGACTTTTGCTAAAGAATGCCACATAAATGTAGTTACTTATATATTTATTAGTTTTTTCTTTTCATGTTTCATTGTAGAGACATTATGTACCATTAATCCTTTTTTCTTCTCCACTTTTTATCATTCATCTATTTTTACCTTTACTCTTTAAAATTTTAGGTGATTGAGAGAACTTACATTTTTTCTTTCCATATTATTTTCTTGGATTATCTTCATCGGCAACACCATCATCTATTTTACCATTTTTTTCACTTTATTGGAATCTAGTAATGGGTGTAAATACCAATAAGCGGGGCTCATTTCCCCAATTAATTTCCTTTTAGTAGTGCTTATAACCTTCCTACATTATCTTTTCTACATTGTAACCACTACCGCAATGAACTCAACTAATGCTTAAAACTAAATAATCTCCTCATTATATTTTTTTATTTAATACAACTGCCTAGTTTCCATAGTCATCATTATCTTTGCAGTACTCCACTTTAGCCTTACTCTCTTACTTCAACTTTTACAATTCCAGCTAGTAGTATATTTTCTTCATCTACTCATCTTTTTATTCTTTTTCTTCACAGTTAGCCTCATATCAAACAATTTCACACACAAAATATTATGAAAATTAAGAATTACCATTTGTATTTCTTTCAGTAGTACATATATTCTATCATCATCTTGTTTTGACTCCATTACAGCAAAACCACTCTCTTATATACCACCATCCTCAATTATTACCCCACTCACTATTTCAATGTAACCAATGGAATGCATGCCTGAGACATGAATCTACTCAATGATGATATTGGGTTCATCTCTTGCAAATCCAAGTAGTTGCATATGTCTCCACTTTAAAGGGTTGTTGCAATTGTAGTAATGCCATAATTGCTGCTTGATTGATATTCATTCTTAACTTTTCAAAGGCCCTCTAATGACCCTTTTGCTCATTGGAAACCCTTTCCACTTGTTGTTATGGCATGAAGTGGTAGTACTACTACTAAAAATGAGGCTATGAATTTTGTCAAGTATTGTGCCATCCAAATGAAACTCCTAACCTCAGAAAAACTAATAGGCATCAACCATTTAATGATGACCTTCATCTTGGAAGGATTTATCTTTAGCTCTCCTCTGCCTATCAGATAGCCCATATACAGCCAAGGCTATTATGAAACCTCGAACTTCTTGATATTTTATAGCATTTGGTGCTTCTTTAATGTCTCCAACACCTGTGTCAAATGTAAACGTGCTCCTCCCAGGTATCACTATATACCATAATATCATCCAAATAGACAATGGAAAATGAATATATAAAGGGTACTATATATTATTCATTAACCTCATAAATTTAGCTAGTGCATTGCATAGGTCGAATGGGATGACTAACCACTCATACAAACCGTGCCTAGTTTTGAAGGTAGCTTTCTAGGTATCATTTCTCTAACTCAAACCTAGTGATATCGAGAATTTGACTCCATATTGGTGAAGTACTTTGCTTGCTCAAAATAATCCAAAAAATCATCTATCCTGGGCATGGGAACCTATTCTTGAATGTGATTTTGTTCAATGCCCTGTAATCTAGACACATTAGCCAATTATATTCATTCTTTTGCACAATGATGATGGGTGACCCACGTGGTGATGTGCTAGGTATAATGACACCATGTTCCAGTAAATGCAACAATTTGTTCTTCACCTCATTTACCTCTATGATAAACTATTTGTACAACACAATGATTGGAAATGGGGAGTCCAACAATACCTAGATCTTGTGCTCCACTTCCCTCTTGGGTGTCACCCCTTAGGCTCTCAGAACACGTCCCTGTATTCCTATAGAAACTCTTCCAAATATCTACTTTGTTTCTTAATACACCCCTAAAATGAATCCTTTGATCTTATTAACTGTTCTATAGAATAATTCTCTCTTTAAAATATTAAAAGATACTTCTTACCAGAATTGATTAATTTCTTGGCTTCTTTGGCACTTATTGGAAGAATGTTTGACTTACCTTTGTACATATGGATGGTGGAAAATTTTCCATCCTTTATGAGAGAGTATTGGTTGTCTCTTTAGATGAAATTTTCATCACACACATATATGAAGAGACTTCCAAGTACCACTCCACATACATCAAGGGTAACTACATATAGTTCTACTTTAACAATATTATCAACGTTGATATAAAATCTAATTTTGCATTAGTTTGTTATCTTTAGATCTGCATCCTTATTTACCCATGCCAATGGATATGGGGTTATATGATCATGGAGTCCCAATCCTAATTTTTTGACCATATTTGTTGTAATGATATTTTCCTATGATCCTTGGTCAAAAGGAGCATCAATCATTATCTTTTTCACATGTACCTTGATGTGGAATAGTTTTGTCAATTCTTACTCTTCCTTTTGTTGAAGGCTACTCAAATTCACTTCCTTCTTCACTAACATGTAGATAATCTTCTCATCCATGTCTGAATTACTTTCAACTGTATTTCTCAAATTCATGGACATGAGATTATTCTTTATATTATATATATTTTTTGTTCTTTAGTTAAGCTTTGGATGCAATTCCAACATTTCTCCTTGATATGACCATCAATATTTCAGTGGTTGTAGTGGTTGTTGAGGTCTTTGAAAATGCATTTTGCGGCTACCATTTTTATCCTTTCCCCAGTTCCGCTTATTATTCCCCTTTTTATAAGTGTATTGGTGATCCTTTTGCTTCAATCCACCTCATCTCCCTTTCTTCATGCCCATGTTCTCTAGGTATTGTGTCTACACACAAGCCTCACCCATCAATCTTGGCATAAACAACATCACTTTCTTTTACATATGGTTGTGTAGTCCCTCCAGATACTTAACGAGTAGATATGGCTTCTTTTGGTAGATATTCAACATTATGGCCACCTTTATAGACTTTATCGTGTACTCTTGTACACTCTACCCCTACTTATGCCTAAAGTAGTTCCACTCGATCCACTAGTATTCTACATCCCATAGGGTAAAATTGTGGCTTGATAATTATTTCAAAGTCCTCCCACTTAGTAACTAGAGGATATCCCTCCAACCTTAAGGTATCCATGTGGATTTCCCACTAGGTCAGGGCATGGCTCTCTAATTTCAACTGTGCAAATGAAATATTCTATTCCTCCTCTATATGACGAACACTAAAATAAAAGTGTACTTGTCGTAACTAGTGATTTAGCTTCACAACATTGATCTCATCTTAGTGTGCCTTGTTATCAACCTTCACTTCCATTTTGAACATGGACTATGAATGATTAACAACACTCTAATTCAGTTGATCTCTTTCAAGTCCTTTGTTTGGTTGGTTCTCTATTTCTTCTCTATCTCTTAATCTCCCCTTTGATATGTCCTCTTCATTGGAACCCCCACCTTATCTAAATATATCTAGCTTATTACTCAAGTTCGACATCAGGAAATACGCATTATGTCTTATATCTCCAACTTGTACTTCCTAGTGTGAAAACATCTCCTCTAAAATATCATGAGGGTTATTCATAGATTCGTCGACCATGATTAGGGGTTCTTTTACTTTTTGCTTAGGTGATCTAGATTTCCTAAAAATCACCACAATATGACCAAACGAACATCTGATGCCAATACTATGCATAATCTACCATGGATATTCCACTAACAAGTTTGTCACGGTAGATCTAATAACACTATATTTAAAAAAGTGAAATCTACACTATTAGGGTTTATTTCTCTTTATCTTTTTGGATATGTAGATTATTCTTTATCATGTATGCATGTAAATTATAATTTATGTAAAAAGTTGAGGAAAAAAATCTAAAAAATTCACAAACACATTTAACACAAGCTATATCACAAGAAACCCTTTCAAGAGAAAACCGAGTTGGAAGGTGAGGTCATTTTTCGCTCTTTCTCTTAATAGAAAATGACTATGAATACAAAAAAATTAAGGCTTATGGTGTGTGGGATAATATAGTGCATTATTCTTATGTGTTCTCTCACTATCTATCATGGCTACTATGCTCATTTATGGAATAAGTGCACCCAAAATGAATGGAACACATTTTCCTTCTAGTGGCCTAATTATAACATAGATTGCTAGCCTAGTAGTGATTAGATTTGATTTCAAATATTAACCATAGTTACAATATGGACTCTTCTAGATTATTCTTCATCATAATCACATGGTTATACCCTTTTCCATGAGTTATGGGGGATGAGGTATCATCCTCTCAAATTATGGTGGTGAAAATTGGAAAGTCAACTTCCAAGTGGCATAACTTTTGTACATGGACTCTGATTGAGGAAATTTATGATTTGATGGAAAGGTATTTGTGTGTAGAATAGGAAAATAAGATATAGTTCTTAGATGCCGAATTTCTACCTCCCACCAAAAAATACATTTGATCGCTCAAAATCCTCCTAAAAGGTTCCAGGCCCCAATTTGCCAAATTGGTTCCCGCCATTAAAAATGGACCTATGGCATCATTTGTCCCCTTTTTCCACTTTGAAAGCATGGAGGTGGATAAAAAAATATATAATGATCTAATTCAGATCATATTCTTATTTCTTTTCCTCGTCATGTTGGGTTTTTTTGTCCAGGTTAGTAGCTAGATTAGGATATAATGTCCTAATGTATAGACTCTATTTTTTTGTTGGAATTATCTTCTTTTGATGTTTGGATACTACAAAATTTTAGTTTTTCCATCAGTATAGTTTTTCAAGTTACCGACTAGGGAAAAATTGAACCCGTTAAATTGTATTATTTTGATAATTTAACAGAAATTCGGTTTACAAAAAGAAGAAAATGAAGCTCTATTTTTCTAGACTCAAAACTCATTTCACTGACCAATATTAGCATAGTCGAGTGCAACTAGATGAAAAGTGTAGTCGACAATATTGTTGGAGAAATAGGCCCATGTAAAAAAGGACTAAGAAAGGACTTAGTGGCTAAGATGATAGATTCAAGTCTCAAGAAGAATTCACCAACACTATAAACAAAATCAGTGTAACAACAAAAATAAACAAATAACAAAGAGTACAAAATCACAAAATTCATAAAAAAGATTCAATTTTAACTTGGCAAAGGACCATCACCACTATTGCACCTAGCAACATCATCATATTCCACAAACTCTTTACTTCTATAATTGGAGAAATGTCAAATTAAACTATGTTATGCACTGACCCATTGACTTTCCTTTGCATATGGGTCGACATATTGGCTGAGATGGAGTTACCCAGTGCTTATATTCCAATTAACCCTACCCAAATATCTCAATTTTAAATATTTTGTTTGGCTTTAAGCCATGCAAGATCCTAATTGGAGAATGGATTAGAGGTAGAGAATCTCCATCAATGATAAAGTAGGGAATCTCTATCAACGACAAGATTATCAAATCTGAATTGACTTGATTGTTGCATTATTTTCGTTATCACAACCAACCCATCTCCAGTGTCCATATTTTTACTAAAATGAAATGCCAATATAGAGAGGATGGCTCTATAAGAATCCGAAAAGACTCCTACTCATAACGGTCTTGAGTTTCAGTTACATCAACTTGGTGAGCTAAGGGGAGGACAAGAACATATTCCAATAGATGAAGTTTTTGGATAAGGTTTAATGACACTAGACTATGATGCATTGCATGAGCTTCCATATTGAGAAAATTATCCTCTCATTATCTTGAGGGTTATTTTCCTTCTCCCAGCCCGAAACAATTGCAATGGATTCATAAAATTTGGTTTGGTTTGGTTGAAATTCCAAACAATTTCTTTGATTTCTCTAAATATGCCTTCATTATACTTTTTCCATGTTATCTGAAGCATGATACTAAGAAAATAAATTACAAATTTTAATTAAAATCTAATTTCATTATAATTAGAATCTCCAATTTTCAAGAATTTTAAGAATATCATTCTTGTGTTAATCATATTATATAGAAATCCTATCACCTTAGTCCCATCACACATATACAATAAATATTAGTTATTCAATGTAATAGGAAAACATAATTATATAATGCATAAATATTAATATAAATTCCTTATTCACCTTATTAATCCCTGCCTTCTGCAGGACTATACTGATCGCTTCATTGTTGACCATCAATTAGTCAATCTTTTGACTGAAATTTTTGTTGGCTTAGGTAAATTTAACCGAAGTTTTATATTTGCAATTTCATTCAGTTCAATTTTAACGAAGGTTTTTGGGCTATAAAACATTTCACCCATTATTGCAAACTTCATGTGCCCCCATGCAACAAGGTTGGGGTAATTTTATTTTATCCAAAGTAGGGTTGAGGCAAGGTTTTCTATTATCCAAATTTTATTGTGGAAAAATCGTTTATATCTATTTTTTTTTAAATAGTAAGCAAAAATTTATAACCAAAGTTATTTCGATATAGTTAATGCCACATGGCTAGCTGCATGGCTATATGCATCTTGTACATCTAGTATCCAACACTAGATGCCATTATCTATGTATTTATTTTAGGACCCTGATGCGTAACCAATGAGGAGGACCAGACAAGGAGTAGTTAAGCGCTAAGTTTCTTTTCTCTACAACTCAAATCAACTCATAACTAAAAAGAAGAAAGCATCCCTCCATTGATGAACAATTTGGAATAGATTTCAGGAAGAGGTTTTGTGGAGGCATCATTAGCACAACACTGTACACTCCATCATCAGCACTGCAACATGGCATAAGAATTTTTGAGGCAACTCTTTCTCTGGTACGCTTTCTGCAACCTTGAGTGATACATATTACTTGTACCCTACACAATCAGTAAAATAAATATCTCAAGTACCGGAAATATGAAGTACGCTTTCAGGTAATCTTTCTGCAACATTGAGTGAAATATAATGAATATGACAATATAAGCAGAAAATATATCTAGGAAGTGCAATAGATTCTACGTTATCCAATAGATTCAAAGTTACAGGCTAAGTTATTTGTTGTATTTTCTATCACATGTATACTACAGTTAAAAAATAGTAGGAAAATTTTATGTACCTTAAAGAGATTATTGATTTGGCCTTGAGTTGTATCCGCAACACTTGCAGGTTTCGGCACTTAAGTCGTGCCCACAACACTTGCAGGTTTCGAATGAATCACCATCTTCCCACCAATGAACCTTATGCACTCAAGTTTTCTATGTAGGTATTTAGACTAAAAAATCGCGGTTGAAAACATGCCTGAATCTTTCTTTTCCTATTTTTAAAGTCATCAGGCCTACCACATCCACGCCCCTTGCTAGTTCTCAACTTTTTACATGTCCATCATCTTGGGAGTTGGGTTTTCAGGGATCTCGATCAACAAAATTACTGATGTTCTGAAAATGATGAGTAGAATTATGGATTGGAAATGTCATACTAGAGTAAAATAGAGGATTGGAGCAAGGGATTTGAATGCAAAATAGGGAAGCTAATAGCAGTGGAGGGAAGAAAATGATTGTGTAGTGTAGGCGAATTTGTAAAGGCAAGTAGGGTGGAATGCAACACAGGGAAGCTGATAGCAGTGGAGGGAAGAAAATGGTTTTGTACTGCAGGTGAATTTGTAAAGGCAAGTAGGGTGGAATAGTGCGTGCATTACCTCACTTCCACCTACTCCTTTACAGGCCTGTGACCAATGTGGCATCTTCCTGTCACAGGTAACAGACCACTAATGGACAAACAACAGGGGGGAGATGAGCAATGGAAGGAAACGGAGGCGGGTGGACACATGGAAATAGATGTCGAGAAATGGTGGGAGACTGCGATGGAAGTGGTGGCCAGAGATCTGTCGAGTTCAACTGCTTAGAAAGTAAAAAGGTCATCTTCGTGGCTTAAAACATACAATTTTATTAATATATACTGTCATTCTAAAATGGGACCTTCATGACGGGCATAAACTTCAAGAAACCATGAATGTTCAGTGAGAATTTGTTGTATTTCTTTATATATAATGTATTTTATGCATTTAAACCGAGGAGGCTTCTGATCATAAAACTTCAGTGAGTAAAATTTTCATATTACAACACATATTTTTTACCATGAGTTTTACCAATGGTGTGATTTTTAAAAAGTTAAATAGATTTACATAGCAATTAATTTGTATATTTTACGGAAATTTACCAATTTAAATGAGATCTATTAATATTTTTCTTTAATTTAATTGCTTCTATAAATTAAAATTCAAAAATCGTAATACATCCAACATAGAATAAATTATGTAACAATATTATTTTTCTCAAAGCAAAAATTCTTACAATTTTCTTTTCACTATAGCCTTATGTTTTTTTACAACAAGCTTCACTATTTAAACTTCATTAATGAGTAATCATTGAAAGGTTCAAAAGTTTCTAAAAGTTAAATAAATCTAGGAAAGTCAGTGAGTATGTCTTAATTCATTCCTTCATTTCGTTGCATTTTTTACATCGTTGGATTCTATATTCAATGAGGAAAAAATCATGCATCTTAGAAACACAAAAAATTTCTTTGCAGTGAATATTCCAAGCTTGAAAGACTACTAAAAATTAGTAAGGAAGGATCTATGCCTAAGCTTGAGCTATGGAGGACCAGCATCTCATACTAGGGCCTATCATTTGTTTCAAAGATGAGTTGTTTCTACCAATCGGAGATGATTTTCAGTCATTTTTCCCTATCAAGCTCTTTCTGCCATTCGAAGTTGATTTTGAGTCATTTTTCCTTATCATTTGTTTCAATGATGAGCTTCTCTTGGGTTCTTTATTTTGAGTCATTTTTGCTTATCATTTATTTCAACTTTCAACGATGAGCTTCTCTCGGGTTGATTCTGAGTCATTTTTGCGTCATAGAAGCAAGTGGTTAAAGTGTTTTTCCACGTGTTTGAAGAGTTGCTTTAATTAATACAACATAGGTTTATGAGCATTGGCACATCGTTGAACCATTGTTTTAAATAATGCAACGCATAATTGTTAGAATTGACGTGTGCCCTTTTATATGATTATTGTATTCAGCTGATAGGTTTATGACCATTGGCACATCATTGAAGCCTTGTTTTAAATAATGCAACACATAAATGTTACCATTGGTGTGTGTCCTCTGATATGATTACATTGGGTTAAGCTACCATACACGTAGTTTTACCATTTTCCAACAACATTTTTTGATATGATTACATTGTATCCAACTACCATACGGGAAGCTTCACCATATTCCACCAACATTTTTTAGCTTCACCATATTCCAACCACATTTTTTGGGGTTTGGTGTTAGAGGGGCACATAACAAATTAAAAAATTATTAAATTTATATTCTTCCTTTTCATCACTGTTACGTCATGCTATGAAAATTAAAAAAATATTAAATTATTATTCTTCCTCTTCATCAATTCTATGTCATTTTTGGGCTCCTATCCCAAACACTAAAATCATTTCTTAGTCTTAGAAAAGAAAAATGTGTCATTTAATGGCCACTTGAATTACATTATTCAAAAATTAGTATTTAACTAAGAAAAATGTATCATTTAGTGGCCACTTAAATTACATTATTGAAAATTTAGTTTTGCTAAATACTATAAATAAATAAATTGTATCATGGCCACCTGAATTACATTATTCAAATATTAGTCTTGTTGAATACTACCGACCATGCAAAACATTATTTAAAAGTTTTGATTTTCTCTATTTAAATTTGCTCGATCCAGCTGAACCAAGGTGATGCCTTCTCTAACAGCAACACAAAGCCCCATGCTTCCTTTTATGTTTTTTTTTTATGGACATGTTATTGACATATTCATATTATTTTATTAGCAGCTACACTGAAGGTACTCAATCCGAGTTCGAATCCCACAGCTCTGAGTAAAAGCAGTGGAGGATATGTGGGCATTGGTATAATTATATCGAGGCTCACGGTATCCACCAACGAAGCCATTTCTATTACGTATTTGCTTCATCACAAAAAATCGTTGCCCAACATTCCATCAGAGAAAGTCTGTTTTCGGGGTACATTACAATCTAATTGGAGTTATAGTTATGCTCAGGAGTAGCATAGTTTTTTTTACCTCAAACCTTACAAATTTTAGATAAGTTACATATATATATATATATATATTTGTTGATACAAAACACTCCATATAAAAATAAATTAGGAAGAAGAAATTTATACAATG
>APFE031559829.1:0-11312 GCA_000404065.3 Pinus taeda | reverse complement strand
CATCATGACGTCACCGGGTGACGTGTCGGTCAACGGCAGGTCCACGGGGGCGATGAGGTGGCGGCCAGGTGGGCGAATGAGGGATGAGGTGAGCGGATGTGGCGGTGACGTGCACGGTAGCAGGGCGAGGACGTGGGTGGGACAGGTGTCGCAATATCGGAACCGGCCCTGTACGTTGAATGAACTATCAGACGTTGCTCCGATGCAATTAGGGAGTGACAAGTGTCCTCGCGTGACGCTCACCTGATGCAAGCGTCTGACAGATATTGGAAGGTATCTGTCAGACAGGTAGGGTGCTCCGATATTCATATGGGCCATCGATCTGGAGGCGCGCGATCCAATGGCTGTCGGGCGCTTAACCTGCGTGAACTGTAACATCCTCCTTTCGTTAACTTGCGGACGTCGGGATCGCCCGAAAACATTGTGCGTCGTCGATCTGAGATGGGTGTCATCTAATGGTCATCGGGCGGGCCATCTGCACGATCTGTAACTATGCCTAGGCGGGCCATAAACAATGATTTTTCTTTGCAAACATGGCGGCGGGACCCTCCATGCGCTAATTGCTCTTTGGAGAATTTTTAATGGTTTCACTTATCAAAATATTTCGGTCCGCCAACCTTAGGAAAACATGCAATTTGAGGGTTTTTACATAAAGTTCGGGCATAAATCTTTATGAAGGCCGAAACTATAGTGAAAAGGGGTCAAATGGGTTTTTACAATGTGAAAGGGTCAACTGGCTCCCGACCTTAGGATAAGGCGGGAGAAGGATATTTCCATAGTTTTTCCGCCCTTGGGTGGTTTTTAGGGGATAAAGAGGTTTTTCAAAGATTTTTAAGGACAAAATGGAACTTTTGGGTAGGGAAACCGGTTGAGATGGGGCAAAAGGTTGAACATGGGTTCTTGACCTTGACCAGATGTCAATTCAAGTCCCAGGGAGTGAACATTATGGCTATAGTGCCAAGGAGGGGATATTTATACATTGTGGGGTTTATACACCATGGTGTTTATAATAATAGGGATAGTGGGATATAGGGGGCTAAGTAATAGAGTTAGTTGTTAAATATGGAGGGAACATATAAGTAAGGGCTAGCTCAACCAAGTTTTCTTTGAAAATAACTTAAAATTGGGAGTAGATCAAAATGAAAAGATTTTTGCACAAGAAATGTGGCTTCTTAAAGCCATAAGGATACTTCAAAGATATAAATTTCTGTGCTCTGAGCAGCTTGGGAAGGGGTGTTAGTAATGAGTGAAATACAGATGAAAACAAGGGAGTTAGTCATGCTCCAGTGTGTTGCTTTTCCTGTAGATGTTTCAACAATTTTGATTTTGGAAGAGACAACACTTCTGCAACCCCATCTACCTACCCAACTAGTTCTCATAACATTTTTCTGTTCCTTCTTGGAGGGTGCACTTGGACTTGCAAACCCTTTGAATGCCTTTTTCTTTTCATTGGCTTTTTTGCTCTCCTTTTCTATCTAATACAATCCTTATTCCTTCCAAGGTCCCAGATTGAGCAGTTGGGAACCTTAGTTTCTCTACCTAGCTACTGATCTGCCAAGATTAAACAGTTTGGACAGATTTCATTCTCTACTCTACAACAAAAAATTGAAAACATGGCATGATCCAGATTAGGCTGTTGAATCATCCATAAACTTTTGTTAGCATGCAGGCCTAGATGTATCTTTTATTTCTTTTGCAAATATGGAACCTTTGTGGCAGCAAAAAATGGAGCATATTTGGCACTTATATTTGCCAATCATGAAATATGAAACCTATTGGTATAGGTATCCAACAGTTCTCACTAGTCACCCTCAATGTATTCAACAACCGTACCAAGGGCAGTACCAATTTGGTCTTGTTGTGCAGCAACCAGTCTATCAGTATCAACCGTACCCTGGGTATACATATCAACAACCTCAGCAACCCCAGTACGGTCCAGTTAATCCTAGTTTTCCAGGAGGATATAATATCCCAAATGCAATTCCAATTCCTTGTTATCCTGGATATCCTCCTCCTGGGGCTGGTCTGACGACCTAGAGTTTTAGGGACCCTAATTGTCAGTTACCGTTTATCACAACTTTGGACTTTCTTGATTTGTCACACCTTATGAACGATCCAATTAATTATCTTCCCTTTTGGCCACCAATGCCGAATAAGTTGCCTAGTGATATTCCTAAGTTTGAAGGTAAGCCAGGAGAGGACCCGTCGAACCATGTGATGAATTATCACCTCTGGTGTGCGTCTAATTCCATTTCAGATGATTCAATCCATTTAATACTTTTCCAGCGCACTCTAATTGGTCTCGCATCCAAGTGGTACATTGAGTTACCGCAAGCCACTTTTTATAACTTTAGTCAGTTAGCTACTTTGTTTTTAACTCATTTTCAGTTGCAAGTTAGGTATGACAATGGCATGGAATTATTAACTTCGTTAAAGTAGTCAACGTCCACTTACATTTCAGATCACATTCATGAGTGGAGACGTCGACGGCGTTTAGTGAAAGTTTTTATCCCGGATCAGATCTTAGCTGAATGGTTTGTAAAATCTTTACTGCCCAAGATCACTGAGGATGTAGCTAAAGCTGGAGTTGTTACTGAGGAGCAAGAAATTGCTCAAGCACAGTACCTTGACATAGTTTATACTCAGTCAGGTACGTTACATGAGAAAATCCATAATCTACCCAAGCAAAATCAAATTGCTGCAGCTCCTTCAGGGTCTCATGCCGCTGATGGTATGATTGGTATGGTTAATAAAAAAAGTAAGAAGAAGTCTTCCAAGAATTCTTCTCCTATCATAACCTTGCCAGATTCCCCGACAGAAGATTCTTCCACGGAGCTTTCCGCCGATATCCATGTTGTAGAGTCATCTACAGCCAAATAAAAAACCGGTGGTAAGAAGAAAGGGAAGAAGAAGAATAAAACATATAAGAATTCGAAAGAGAAACCAGAAAAAGCGGAATCAACTGATGAAAAATGCAAACCTCGTTATCCTTGTCTCATTTGTGATGAAGAGCATTTTATGAGAGACTGCTCTCATCGTGCAGAGGTTGCGAAAATTGTCAAAGGTTCCCAAAATCCTGCTGTTTTGAAGGATCCTTTCCCAAGTCAAGACAGTAAGATGATAGGTTCTTCCTCCAATGCCAATGAAGAACCCATACTGATGATGTCCCACATTAGGATTGCGACTTGATCGCAATATTATGGAAGTAAAAGTCCTGTTGATGGTAAAGAAGCAGAATCTTCTCATTCTAATCCATCAACCTCAGCTCCCGGTTCCGATCCACTACAGATCGAGAAACCTAATCTAGACTTAGTAATCAAACTGCCCGCCAAGGGTATACTTCGAAAGTTGGCTTTCAATCCACATGCGAGAGCGTCTCAAAACTATAACATTGTTGAGGATTTAGCTATTTCACCTTCAGCAATGTCGGCTTTGGAAGTGCTACAATCATGTCCAGCACGACGTAAATTACTTTTGTCGGCTATAGGAGCTGTTGACGTTCAGGACTCGAACCTTATAATTTTCGATCTAGAAAATAGTGCACCGCGCTTACCTCATCAAATGGCCATCTAGATTCCAGTGATAGTAAAAAACAGACCTGTTCATAGGACTGTGATTTATGAGGGAGCTTCAACATGTATTATGTCGATATAGTGTTGGAGATTGCTTGGTTCTCCTTACCTAAATCAATCCGTGATGATTCTAAAGGCCTTTGATGGCCGTGGATTTCATCCTTTTGGCACTCTACAGGATTTACCTATAGGGGTTGAAGGTAAAACCGTTAATCTAGATGTGGAGGTGGTTGATGCCCCTCTAGATTACAACCTTCTCTTGGGTCGTAGTTGGTCTTACGCTATGACAACTGTCGTTTCATCGGTCTTTTGGCTTATAAATTTCCCTCATAATAGAAAGATTGTAACCTTATACCAGCTATCTTACTTTTCATCTGACCCAGCCTCTGCTGAAAGCATTCATCATGTTGGTAAAATGACTATCCCGTATAAGGATGTTGGAGTAGGACTAGTTAAAGATGCCGGTTTACTGGGAACTTTTCCTTTTCCTCTTATCAACGCATCGTCTTCTACTGAAACCATTCATATGATTTCATCAGACACCATTATTTATGATGATCCTTGGATCATACCTTCTGCATCTGAGATAGACTCGTTTGGTGATCTTATGCCTTTGAGTCCGTATGAACTTGCGTATCAGGCCATGCAGTCATTCTCCGACACATCATCAAACCAAATTGACTTAATGAATGTGGTCCATGAGGAATCACTTTCAACGTCAAACTCAGATTCAATAACGTTTTCTGAACTTGTTCACACTGATGAGAAAATTCGTGAAATCCTATGCATCGATGAGTTACCATGGGAAGATCTTCATCACAGATCTTCATTTTTACCCCAGAGAGATCGTTTTGAAAATGATTTTTCATCATTTTTTACGACTGAATATGTCAAGGAAGCTCAGAATCCAATGAAACATCCTGATTCTGAGTTAAACTTAGGGAATATTTCTCGAACTATTACCCTTGACATTTCGGTTAAGCCTGGAATTGTTGAAAACGTTCATATAGGTGCCTCTTGTACGGAAGATGAAATTCAAACATATAAGGCCCTATTTCAAGAATTATGTGACATGTTTGCCTGGTCATATGAGGAAATGCCAGGAATTGACCCCGCAATTGTTATTCATGAAATCAAAACTTACCTGAATGCTAAACCCGTCCGGCAAAGTTTGCGTCAGATCCACCCAAGAAAAGCTGCTGCAATTAAAGCAGAAGTTGAAAAATTACTCAAAGCAGGTTTCATTTACCCGATCCCGTTATCGAATTGGGTATCGAATATTGTTTCTGTTAACAAAAAGCAAGGGACAATAAGAATATGTATCGATTATAGGGACATTAATCGAGCCTGTCGAAAGGACAATTACCCAACTCCCTATATCGATCAAATCATCGATGATTGTGCCGGCAGTGAAATTTTCTCCTTCATGGATGGTTTTTTTGGATACAATCAAATCAATATTCTACTTGCTGATCAACCAAAAATGACCTTCATTTGTCCGTGGGGGACATTTTCTTATTGCAAATTACCTTTTGGGCTCAAGAACGCTGGGGAAACTTTTCAAAGGGCCATGTCTTATGCTTTTCATGATATCAAGCACATTGTGCAACCCTGCCTCGATGACTTTTCTGCTCATTCATTACATCAAGCTGATCATCTCGTCCATTTAAGAGCAATATTTATGAGGTGTAGGCATTATAGGATTAGGTTGAATCCCCACAAGTGTGTTTTCTGTATTGAAATGGATCGGTTACTGGGGTTTGTTATTTCGAAAGCCGGCATTTGCGTCGATCCCTCGAAGGTTGAAGCCATTATCAAATTGCCTCCTCCTTCGAGTCTTCGCCAACTCCAAAGTTTGCAAGGGAAAGCAAACCTTTTACGATGATTCATCCCTAACTACGGCGAGATCACAAAGGGTTTTACCTAGTTGTTGAAACAAAATACTCCATTCTTTTGGGATGAGATAGCTGAGAAATCTTTTGATGCACTAAAACATGCGTTGACCCATGCACCATTGTTGCATCCTCCCAACTACAACCAGGACTACTTCTTGTATCTCGTTGCCTCCCATTCTACCATCAGAATGGTGTTAGTTCAGGAAGATGAATTCAGTACTGAACATGTGATATATTACCTTAGTTGAACTTTAAATCCAACTGAGCTAAAATAATCACATGTGGAGAAATTTGCATTGGCAGCCGTTCAAGCTGTCCAACGTTTCATTACATTTTACTACGTAAAACTACAGTCATTTTTGATTGCAAACCTATGATCTATATTTTGACCAAGCAATTGCTGGGGGGAAAGTACTCCAAATGGATTGTGATCCTGCAGGAGTTCAACTTGGAATTTGAAAAATCTAAGTCAAAGAAATATTTAGTTTTTGCGGAGTTAATGTGTGACTTCCTGCGTGCTGACACATAAACTCTGGCGGAGGAGCCCATTGCGGATGAATCCTTGTTTCTAATCAACACTTTAGATCCGTGGTACAGGGATATCATCATTTATCTCCAAACCCAATCCTTTCGGCCAAATATTTCACGGTCAGAACGTCGAAAAATATGCTTCCAGTCCCAACAATTCAAAATTATTGGAGATACTCTTTATCTTCATGGGGCGGACTCTGTTTTTCGACGTTGTTTAACTCATGAGGAAGTTGAAAGGGTCTTAAATGACTGTCACTCTGGAGCGTGTGGCGGTCATATGTCTGGGTACACCACAACCCAAAATATATTGTGCGTTGGCTACTTCTGGCCATCTATGTTTAAAGATTGTATTATCGCGGTCTGAAAATGCCACAACTGCCAAATTTTTGATCGAAAGATGCACGCTCCACCTGCTCCTCTTCACCCTATAATTGCTGTTGGTCCTTTTGCCAAATGGGGTATCGATTTTATTACATGTAACCCTCACTCGGTCAGGGGGCATGCGTATATCATCCTTGCGGTAGATTATTTTACCAAGTGGGCCGAGGCGATGCCTACATTTGAGGCAGACGGCAAAACAGTTGTGATTTTCATGTTCAATCATATAATTGCTAGGTTTGGTGTTCCACAAGCGATTATCACTGATCATGGGCGTAATTTTTGAAACGTTATGATGACTGAACTTATAGGCCAGCTTGGCTTGCGTCACGATAGTTCAACTCCTTATTACCCACAAGCTAATAGTCTGGTTAAAGCCATCAACAAAGTTCTAGTCATCATGATCATAAAATAATTGGGATTCACCAATTGAATTGGCATAACATGCTATTTTCAGTGCTTTGGGCGTATCGAACCTCAGTAAAAACGTCAACAGGGTTCACTCCTTTCCAACTAGTTTATGGTCTGGAAGCTGTGTTACCCATTGAGTGCGAAATCCCGTCATTGTGAATGGCCATCGAATTACTTCCAGCCACTTCCGAAGAGGAAAGATGTTTGTTATACTTGGCTTAGCTAGATGAGAATCGATGTGATGCTGCATTAGAGATCGAAACTCATGCAAAACGTATTAAAGCTCAGTATGATCGAAATGTGACCTCTCGAAATTTTTCGAAAGGAGATCTAGTCTTATTGTACGATTAGGCAAATGATAAATTAGGCGCTGGAAAATTCGTGCCTATGTGGCATGGTCCCTATGTTGTCAAGCGAAAGCTAGCAAAAGGGGCCTAAGAATTGGTAGACTTTGACGAGATCTCTTTAGGTAAACCCAGAAATGGTCTTTACCTGAAGAGGTATTATGCTTAAACTGGGTTTGGAGATTTTTAGTTAGGATAGTTTTCTTTCTAGCTGGTGTGTTTTAGATTAAAAAGTGTGCTTAGCTTAGAGAGTGTTTTTCATCATTATTCCCGCTTATCTTGGTTTTACTCTTGATATCGTAGATGTCGATGCCTCTCCAAACATACATTGGTTTCACTAATGGTGCTTGTCGTAGTACACAGAATATTTCTTCCGCAGCTTGGGTTATTTATTCACCCTCTGACAAGTTGGTATCTATGCATGGGGTAAGCCTCGGTCAAACAATGAACAACATTGCAGAGTATAGTGCAGTGATTGAGTTATCATCTGAATCTATTTCATTTGGGATTCGGAGTTTGATAGTGAGGTTAGATTCTGAACTCATTGTATTACAACTTAATAGAGTATATGCCATTAGAAATCCAGTATTATTGAGATTATTTTTGAGAGTATGTCTCTTGGAACGTGAATTTGACTATATTGAATATCAACATATTCCAAGATCTTTAAATACATTAGCAGATGCAATTGCTTCTCAAATGTTAAGTAGACATGTGCAATAATCATACAAGTAAATTTAAAAACATTCCATAACATGTTTAACAAGATAAGCCGGTAATAGTGATATAATATAATATAGGAGTGTGTCAAAATATACATCATCCTCGATCATAGGTTGAAAAACACCTTATGATCGGCAAAAATGATAAGTACAAAAAGAAAAAATGTCATATGTGACTACAATAGGCGATCATCCTATCACTGGCGATGATCTCGATAAGAAACCACTGCATGGGCTACCTTAGAAAGGAACCTCCTAAAAGGTCCTAGGACCCCAATCACATAGCGCTGAAGTCGACAAGGAATGTCATCTATGCTGGTTTCTAGAATGTCCCCTGTCAAGCGCTCTAGATGGCTCTCCAACTTGGCCAAAGTCTCTGCTGATTTGTCCTGTGGGTTGGTGGCGCTGCAGTTGGTTTTTTCCTCTCGTAAGGCCGGAGAGCGGCTGGTCGCCGTGGTCCTACATCTGCATTTGAAACTTCTACTATTAGTTTTGGGACGAGATAAAAACAAAAAAAATAAATTAGGAAAATGTTGAAAATGATTTTACCTGAGTCATCCCATTACTCTCCTGGTGGAAGAGCCATGTCTGGGTCACCACGAAAATCTACCCCAGCATAAGGAAAGTCCTGGATAGAAAAAACCTGGTTCTCCAACCATTGGAAATACTCAGGTTTGAATCGAACGATCTCTGTCCCCTCATCAAGATGACGGGCCATAACTGCAACCCATCGCATCAGTTTGGGCTCTCGAGGAAGTCCAGCTCCAATAGTGAGGTGCTGCGGGATCAACATCGGAACCCTCTCCAGACCAAAGCTCACAACTATAGCACCATATCGAAAGGTCTTCAGTTCTCTGTTTTTGGCCCTGGTCAATTGGCCTTTCACATTAGCCAATACAGCATCGCACCAGTTGAAAATGGTGCCTCAAAAGTAATCAACTGCCATCCGCATCTGGGATCCAGTGGCTATATGTAGTGTTGCGCTACCGCAGAGTCTGGTAACTATAAATGCAATCACCATGAGTTTAGGACGGGATATGGTCTTGATGTCTATCCCTTTGTCTCGGTTCTGGATATTGCAGTACTATAGCTGAAGGTATCGACAGACTGGCCACCTTCCCTAGCCCCATGTTCACCTCTCCTAGGAAAACCAATCAAAAAGTATATGTCTGTCGGCTCTATTTCGAGCTGGTGCCCACCAATGAAGAAGCACTGGTCCTGTATGCTCCATCTATCCACCAGTCACTACAGAAAGTCCACCTGGGCCCTCATGCCAGGTATGGCCCAGAATTTGTACAAGCCACATGCCTTCAATGCATCAATCAAAGGTTGATGATTCATTGCGGCAATATCTATGTCCTCATGCTCCTGTTCTCGCCAATCAAGCATGATGTTTATCCTACATCCAGTAAAAATGCGAATTAGAATATACAAAATTGAATTTTTTGGGTAATTTTTGAGTTCATTAGTTTTTAAAAACCTTTGCGTGGGGTACGCACCCTCTGGTTAGAGACAGTGCGTGAGGCCCGCATCTTTCCTTCACGGCAGGAGCGTACCCCCGAATTTTTCCCCACTGCAAAAAGTCGGGGTACGCGGGTCCCCTGTGGGCTCGCGGGTTTTTAAACCTAAAACCTCCTAAAAAATAAAATGAACCCCTAAAGAACAATTTGAAATGGATAGAAATGAAGAGTAGGATGATGTGGACTACCTGGAGGAGATGGCGTTTGATTCCGATAGACGGATTTTCCGAAATCTTCACGGGAAGTTTCTGACCAAAAGCCCTTTTTTCTCACCCAAATCTCAAACGGTAAAAATGAATGGTTAAAAGTCCTTTTTATAAGTTTTTTGAATAAATAAATTGCAAATTTGTTTATGTTTCACTTTGAAAAGGTAATTTTTGCAACATTTTTACCCATTTTAAATATGTATGAGTAATTTTTGAGTTTTTGTTCAGGATAATGGATTTTTCAGGCGAAATTGGTCATTTTCGACAAAAAAACATTAGAGTCACCTTTAAACTCTTTTCTGACTCCTAAAACATGAAAAGATTGCCGAGATTTTCTTTTTAAGCTTGTTAAAACAGAACTAAAAAGACGAACCTCTTACATCCCTCTTCTAACCATAAAAACATGAAAAAGATTGCCGGATTTTTGTCATTTCAAATTCGATATTGGTCATAAAACGACATGTCATTGATCGCTTTTTTACTTTTTCGGATCAGAGACACTAATTACGAAAAGTACTCCTTGGTCGTAAAGATCAAGCGGTTCTCTTAGGTATTATTTTATACTTTTTCGGGCTTGGGAGACACAAATTTACGAAAAAGGTCAACCCTGGAGTCTTCTTAAGTTTTTTCAGACTCTCTAAAATTGAAAAACGCCGAGTTTCTCCTATATTGGACTCGTTAAATTTCGACAGTAAAGGACCTGTTCAATTACAAACAGGAACAGACCACTCCTTCTTAGGGTTTGAATTTAAACTAAGTTGGACTCATCCGAAGGATGAGCTTATAATCAAGCACATGTTATCCTCCTCATGCTTGTAAAGAATAAAGAGGTACTTGCCAGAAATGGTGGGGGAAAAAGATAGAAAAATGAGCTTGTTTGTCATACTTTGTAACCACTCTTGAACATGACACTTTCATTCACCTAGGTTGCGAAATCCTTTGCCTAACAGTTGATCAAACCACATTGAAAGTCTTCAACTAGCTTTTGGGTATTAACTTTGGGTCAAACGTCACCAAACCATCTGCTGTGTCATTATGTGTTCAAGAGGTCAGTGCAAATAAGCGATTCATCTACAAAATATCTGTCATCCATCTTGACCATCCCTGAATCAGTCCTTGCAACTAAATTTCTTCAAACTTGATCTATGATTTCGTGTTGTAGGTTTGCCTATGACGGATCGCTTTCTATCGACTTGAGCTCTTTATCTAGAAAGATTATCTAGAAACCGCCAGTACCTTGGGATCTGCATGCCTCAATGGAAGGTTTCTCGCCTTCGACGATAGGTTGTATCATTGACCTTCGATCGAAGGATTCCATGACATGTTCGACATCAACACATCTAATCACATCTCATGGATTGTACTGAGTACTTTGAGAGCCATTTTCATTATTGGTGGTTTCTCTCACACTTGTTAACATTTTACATCATTGACTGGTAATCAAGTGGTTTCTACCATGTTCTACTTTGACACATTCATTCACATGGATAGGATTGTACTATTTCAAGAAGTAGGAATGAAGACTCTGGATCTAGTTTCCACCATCCAGGCTGCGAGGAATTTTGTATTCATTATACTATGGACTATTCATAAACAGATGGCTGCATCCATACTGTGTCTACGTGTGTCCATACTTGTGATGTATTACAAGATCATTCCTATATCAGAGCAGTAGTTAGTTTTCTAGTCAGTTTTGATCTGAGTATGGGAATGCCTACCTCAGCGATGATATG
>APFE031559821.1:0-10489 GCA_000404065.3 Pinus taeda | reverse complement strand
AAAATAAACAAAGTGATTCATTTAACATTAAATATAAATATCATATTTTTTTTCTTTGCTAGGTAATGTGAGGTAATGCGAGTGTTGAGATGAATGTCAAGCTTGGCGCCTGGCTTGGGCCACACCAACCAACCCTTAGTGTGGTTGGATTCTTTTCTACAAAGTTTGAGATGAATGTCAAGCTTGGCGCTTAGCTTGGGCCACACCAACCAACCCTTAGTGTGGTTAGATTTTTTCCTACATAGTTTTGAACCGGTGACTTTTACACCAAGAAATATCTTATTAGATTACCTTCTCACCCTCCACTCTACACCCATGGACAAATATAAACACTTAAGCCAAAAATTTCTCTTATATGATTTTTATCTAATATTTTTTTTTAAATTACACAAATTTATTAATAAATTACATTATACTTACATATTAACTATAATTAAAAAATTAAATATATTTTATTAAATATATATTAATTATATTTAAAATAGAATGTTTTTGATATAATACAATAAACGACTTATTCAAAATATTTACTTAAAATTTAATGAATTAAAATGAATGTATTATTGAATATGAATGTTAAACCCATATAACTTTTTTATCCCATTTCTCCTTAGATTGTAAAAAATCTAGGCCGGACATTGTACACGTTATTACCCATCATAACGCTACTGTATTTAGAAAAAATTAATATATATAAATATACTAATAGCACTGAGGCATATATATTATATACAATTTATTATCTAAATTCATAATATGTTATATATATAATAATATTCACTATATGTTATACTATAATTAAATATTAAATTTTATTATAATATTAATATATTTTTATACAATAAAAAATAATTTTCACTATAGATATAATTTATAATATAAATAATATATTAACTAACACTTTGCATATCATTCATATATGTATAACTTTGAAGGATTCATATAAATAATTAGCCTATCAAATATTCAAACTCAATCTATATAATCGTAAACCCCACAAAAATCTATAATAATTTATTAATATCCCAACCCCACGATGCAATTTTTTTTTGTTACACCGTTTTGTGTTTTTGCCCCCACAAAAAAGATGGTTATAAACTACAAAACCTTTGTTAAAATAATCACAATGAAAGGAGAATTCATTATTACCTTGTGATTGGCCCAAGTTGAAGGGAACTTCAAGTGACCTTGCCTTTTCCTTTGGAGGAGAGATGTTGGTTGTGATTTTGATAGGTTAAATTAAACTTTTTCATATTTTATGGTTTTTTTTATCAAAGTGGAAATATAAAAAATATTTTATTTTAGAAGTTTTTAAAGATAGTAGAAAAAGTTACGTAGATATTTTGATAACAAGATAATCTATTTAATGAAAGATTTGTTGAGAAATTCTAAACATTTATGATTTGTTGAGAAATTCTAAACATTTATTGTAAAACTTCGCAAGAAAAAAACCAAATACAAAAACCAGATAGAAAAACAATATATTTTATAAACTATCTTTAACCTTGTAAATGTTAAAATAACTTTTTCCAATTGTTTGGAATACTTGTATTCTTACCCTTCAACTTTTTTCCAATTTTGGCTACTCACAAACATCAATATAAGATTATAACATTAGCCAATAAACTTTTTTGATTCCTTAAATGTTCAATTCTATACCAGTAATGGCTTCCACGATCTCAACAACCCTAGTTAATGTTTTGCTTATATAATATTCTGCCATTGTGTGGTATATCAGAAGAAGCATACAACCACGCCCATGGTATTGGACTTTGAGAACTAAACTCACAACAATGATTAATTTAGCGGATCCCACCAACTCTAACCACTTATCACACAATTATTTTAGGTCTTCTTCCATAGTCAAACTTTTGATAGATCCACTCATATCTCAGATTGGATTGGAATGCGATAGGCGCCCTTCATTGTTGACCTAAAGTTTGCTATTAATTTAAGTCTTAAGTCTCCACTAAGTCTCCACATACTCAGATAGATCCCAGTTACCTACAACTAGATTTAGAATTCGTTGGTCACCTTTCAGTTTTGCTGTAAAGTTTATCATTAATTTAAGCCTCGACATTTTGTTTTCCATGGTCATACTTAATACTTATCTCAAAATTCTCCATGGTCTATGTCACGATTTAAGTTGAGAACACATTTAAATCACGGGGAGAAAACCAACCTTTTATAATCTTGTGGTCAAAATCCTCATGCTTTTGCGTAAGTGTTACTCTATGAGAACGAAGAAATTTTGCCTAAGAAAATAGGGTTGGGAGAAAGATACATGGTTTTAAGGAGACTCTAAGGGAATGATGCAAGATTGTTCTTAAATATTTTGTGTGAGAATTTAAGTTAGATTAGCATGAAAAAAAACTGGAGGATTAAAAACACAAGTTTTAAATATTTATATATATAAATATGATGAAGGTTGAAGTTTAATTGTATTTGAAATTTAAGGCTGTAGAGTATGTATGTTTTGGTAGATTTAGTAGTGAGTGGAGGTGGTTTTTTTGTCCCACAAACAAAAGGGTTCTCATATACCAATGTGGTGTTTAGTGAGTGGAGGTGGATCCCTTGTCCCACAAACAAGAGATTGTCATACACCAATGTGGTGTTCGTCTTGGGTGTGACCTTAAAATTGGATAATAATAATAATAATAATATATGAATAATAATTAGTAAAAGTAAAAATGATAAATAACATGAACTTATTAATAACTAAGGTGAGTTTAAGAGTGCTTATATATAGGAATATTAATAAAAACAAACAAGATAACAATCGATGTATTTTAAAATAGTTGAAAGATTTAAATTTAACCAGAAATAGGAATTAGGAATTATGCAAATGAAAGTAAAGAGATAGAGCCACATTCAGTTGCTGATATTAAAAATAATTAAAAAAAAAAAAAATTATAGTGAACTATATAAATTAGTTAAAAAAAATTAATAATAATAAATAAATAATTTTGTTATAACTATTAAAATTAGTTAACAATATTAAAATTTGTTAACAATCGAAGTTAACAATATTAAAATTTGTTAACAATCGAAATTACAAAGTTAATTAGACCATAATTAATTTTAAAAAATAATTAAACATATTATTAATATGTATAAGGTTCGTAGGGAAGTTAGTTGAGTGCCAAAGAGTTCCATGTGTGTTTATATTAATGAGAATGAGTGGATCATTAACTTATTATGTGAATTCTCGGCAGTTATGTTTTTTTTCTAAATAGTGGGAACACTTGAAATTGTTTACTATATTTCAAGCAAAACAAAACTTAGAAATTTGAATATTCTACACCTCTAACCATGACATGGATGAAAGAGCTTCATTCATGAATTTATCAAAGTTAAAATTAATAATTAGTTTATTCTTATTTAAAATATAATGTTATTTTAATTTTAATTAATATTTTTAATTGGATAATTTTAAACATAATTTTTTTGATAATTATCATCAAAATATAGATATGTATTGATTGGTGAAATAACAATTTTCCATTACTTATATTGTAGTTTTAAATATATGGATACTTCCAACACTCTTAAAACCTCTTAATGCACATTTATGTAATCTCAACCATTAATATTTGCCATTCCAAAAATAATTTTAAAAATTGTAATCATTTTCTAAGAAAAATTATTTAAAAAATATCACTGAAAAAGATTCAAAAAAATTGTAATAATTAAACATAGCTATTTTAATTTTAAATAACTACAAAATATTTAACTTACCATTGTTATTATTTATATATAATGTCTATAATTATAATTACTAGTACAACCATATAACTTATATAATGTCTATAATTATAATTACTAGTGTAAAAGGCCGAGTTGTCCCACAGAGTATATAGTTAATGTGTATCAAAATACTTGCTTCATGCTACATCTCACATTGCCAAAAAATTTCATCATAATTTTATCAAATTTATAAAATGTTTTTAAATATATTAATATTATTATTATTATTTCTCATAAAAAGAATTAATATGTGAGTTAAATATATATACATTTAAAAAAATATGTAACAAAATTTTTAATCACGAAGATTTATTTATACTTTATTATAGATATTTTTAACTTATAAATAAGCTTTGTTACAATACTATGGGCTAATACTGTGTTTTTTTTGTATATAGTGGAATCGGCAACAGGGGAAGCCTCGCGACTCGCGTTACACAGGGTTGATTTTGACTGCTACCTCTATAACCACTGGGAGCTGCCCAACCCTCTCCACAGTGCCGGGTTAGTCCAGGGGAATTGAACTCATGACCTTCAGTACGGAACCAGCCTTTCTAACACCACAATGTGATTACTAACTCGCCTACCCCATAGGGTTTGGCCAATACTATATGTTGCTAATACTATGTGCCCAACAAAATTATAACTCATATCAATTTTTTTATTAATCAATTTAATTAACACCATATAAAAAAAACCTAACATAATATATAAATAACAATGATAATCATCGTCTAAACAATTTAACAATTAAAAAATTCAAAACCAATCACTTCAGCAACATGATGCAACCACTTAATTTATGGCCAAAGTGCCTCCTCTGGGTGAGGGCCATGGAAATAACCAAGACACATGCCCAAATGGAGATTCAACCTCATCTCATAAAAAATTGATCACTATTCCCAAAGCACCACGTGTAACATTGACAATGTTGTCTAGCAACCGATGTCTGTGAAATGAAGACAACGTGGACAAACACACATGGCATTCCACGTAATACAATGTGCACAAAGACACATGGCAATCAAAGAGACGAGGAAGCATAAATTTTAGCTCTCTGAAGAAAACCCACATGGCAGTGGCACAAAAAGAAATGGGATTGAGATTTTTTTTATGATTAGAATAAAGCGCACGAGAGGGCCTCAACGAAACCTTGTCGCCCCGTCCTTGTTCCCGACAAAAAAATCAAATAAAAAAATGCCTTGGCCCTCGGCCACCATGCGACCATGCTTTCATATGACCTTTCACTATGCTCTCGGGAGAAAAGAAAATGATAAAATAATTAGTACAGTCGCCACTCATTGTGTGAAGAGTCCGGAGGCGGCGTCCTGCCAAAGTGCCCATGTCTTCTTGTTACTGTAACCATCTATTTGAGCGTCTGTTGAAATCAATTTTGATCCTCTCTGGCGCAGAGGCCTACAGTCTGCAGATTGTCGTCTTTACGGTGCAGAGGAGCTGCAGGTTTTGACAAGGTACTGTAGAATCCAAGCATATTTCAGATCTGGGTCTGTTGAAATGAAAACCAGCTATTTATTGTCATGGTTATGAGCATTTTTATGGTGATTTTGATGGCGTGTAGGGTTTAGAGGAGAAGTTTCTGTGGATGGTTTCTCTTTTTTCTCTTTGGTTGATTCTGTGAAAGGGATTTGGGGGTAAAGGGCTTCTTTTGAATGGGAATTCGGTGTAGAAATGCACAATTCTCTGGGTCTGATCTCTGGGTTTTTCATGACTCTAATGATGGTGTTTTGATGGAGAGGTTGTGTGGTGGTGTGTGATTCTTAATTGTATTATGTTGTAAGTGTTGTGGAATTTAGTTTAGCTGGGGAGAGAGAGTTTGGAGTTCATTTTCAATTGGGAGGAGTCCTTGATTGTATTTAGGCTAGAGGTATGCTTTGGGTTTTGGAGTAGACTTTGGGTTAGAGAAGGGCTTTTGTCATTTGGGTTTTGGTTTTGGAGGACAATTTTGGGTTGGAGAAGAGGTTTTGCCCTTTCGGTTTGTGAGCCCCTGTGCTTCTGTGGAAGCTCCTGACAGGCCTTTCCTGAGTTTAGGAAGTGGAGGCCCTGATTGGTGTTTGGACTACAATTTAGGTTGGATAAGGCTGATTGACATTTGGGTGTTTCAGAGTCTTTTATTTGTTTGGTGGGTGATTATGGAGAGGCCGGAGGAGTTTGGTTTTTCGGGTAATTTGGATTTTCTTCCCTTTATCACGGAAGCGGGGGGTGGAGGTGGAGGGGGAAGAGATTCTATGGGGGAGAATGTGGGAGATGCTCTGCGTGAAGAGTATGTCAGTGATGATGAGGTTGATGTGGATGAGCTTGAGAAACGGATGTGGAAGGATCGGATCAGGCTTCGGCGCTTGAAGGAGCAGCGGAAAGGAAGTGATGTCGTTGATGATGCAAAGCAGAGGCAATCTCAAGAGCAAGCGAGAAGAAAGAAGATGTCAAGGGCACAGGATGGTATTTTGAAGTACATGCTAAAGATGATGGAGGTTTGTAAGGCTCAAGGTTTTGTATATGGTATAATACCAGAGAAAGGGAAGCCGGTGAGCGGTGCCTCGGATAATCTCAGGGCCTGGTGGAAGGAAAAGGTTAGGTTTGATAGAAATGGGCCTGCTGCAATATCAAAATATCAAGTAGAACACTCAGCACCTGGAAAAGATGAGTTTAATACAATTATTGTTTCAACTCCTCATACTCTTCACGAACTCCAGGATACCACTCTGGGTTCTTTACTGTCTGCTTTAATGCAGCACTGTGATCCTCCTCAGAGGAGATACCCGTTGGAAAAGGGTGTTCCTCCCCCATGGTGGCCAACTGGAAATGAGGACTGGTGGCAACAGGGGGGTTTGCCTAAAGGACAAATCCTTCCTTATAAAAAGCCTCATGATCTGAAAAAGGCTTGGAAGGTTGGTGTTCTCACTGCTGTGATCAAACACATGTCTCCCGATATTGCAAAAATTCGCAAACTTGTGAGGCAATCTAAATGTTTGCAGGATAAGATGACAGCAAAGGAGAGTGCAACTTGGCTTTCAGTTGTCAACCAAGAGGAGGCATTGGCTCGGCAACAAAATCCGAATACTTGCCTTCTCACCAGTGCCGAAGGATTTGGAAATGCAATAACTTTAACATCCAGCAGCAGCAGTGAGTATGATGTGGAAGGTGTTGATGATGTCCCTGATTCAGCATGTCCAAAACATGATGGACAAGGAGACGAGGCACAAGACTTTGATCTCTTCAACATGGCTGATGCAAAGGACACCCTTTGGTCTATTGGAAATGGAGAAGATGCTAGTATGACCAGAAAGAGGAAGCTACCTGAAGAGCTGTTGATGCAAGACCAGAAGATTTATACATGCCCATATGAGCAGTGCCAGCATCATGAGCGCAAAAATGGATTTTTGGACCTGAACTCAAGGAATGCTCATCAGTCTAATTGTCCTTACAGAACAGATGTGCAAGGCATGGAATTTCAAAGACTAGAATGTGAAACTAATGCTTCCACATTCTACACATCTGTGGCACAACCTGATCATCCTCATTTGCAAGAGAAAGGTGTTTCTGAATCAAAAAGTGGAGGACAGTTAGCATCTCTGGGGAACCAAACCATTCATCCTCTTAATACTGGCAGTTTTATTATGCCTCCTAAAACTCAGCAGCATATAAATGAGCTATTGGCTTTATATGATAGTAGTGTGCAACAAAACAAGGCTTCTACCAATGGAACGACCCAGTTTGTTAGTGGTAATAATCCACTTGAAACTATCACAGAACCTGGCTTTCCAAAAGAGGATTTTTCCAGAATTACACCAGAAGATGTTTTCTACGGTCAGGTTGTCGTGCTGGGCAACAATAATAGTGAGTGTAGTATAAGTATGCACCAGTCTAGTGGAAGCATGCACCAATCTAGTGGAAGCCTGCACCAATCTGGTGGAAGTATGCAGCAGTCTATAAGAGAAGGTATATTCTGTGATGAAAGTAAAGTATTTGATCAACCTTTCCAGCCTCAATCCCGGGAAATGATCAGAAACTTGGGATTTGGATTACCATGTGATGTTTCCTTTGGATCTGTGGAATCATTTCGCAGAGGATCAAATAATAGATCTACAAATGGAGATAAAATCTGGTACTTTGGAGCATGAAAGCAAGCTTGACTGGAATTAAGAATTTTGCCATATCATCTCTAAACTGACACTCTACAAGGACTACTACTTTTAGTGCAGTCCTTGGTTACTGCATATCAAAGATTCTTCATGCAGTGCTGTATTCTAGCAGGCTGTTTGAAGCTGAAGATGGAAAGTGCAGTTAAGCACTCTTGCTTTCTTTCTTGCCAGTTGCTGGTCCTAGAATAGCATAGTTACACTGTACTTGTTAATTGAATTATTGTACTCATATAGTGTTCAGGAGTACCATTTTGTAAGACTCTTCTTTCTCATCCTAATCAGAAGCTGTCCTTTTTCAACTCTTGCTGTTAAAACATTTCACTTATTAGTAATGTTTTTTAGAGCTGGTATTATACTTCTTTCACAGAGTAGATTTACCTCACATGAATGCATGCAGTGCCAGTACTGTTCCCAACTATATTTCAGAAATGAAGGAATTGCGTGCTGTTAATTTTTCCATTATATGCACAGTGTTTAAAGGTTATATCGCTTGTGAACAGACTGGACAAAGGGAAGAATTAGAAAATGCTCTGGGACTGAAAGACGAAGGTATATAAAGTTATATTCTCATCATTTCTGGGTTGGTGGTGTAGTCTGAGCTCATTGGTTTTTTTGTTTCCTTAAATCTCCGAGAATCTTTAAATAGCATCAAATAAAAATAAAATCTTGTCTCAGTAAACAATACTATTACAGACACTCTGTGTCACTGCCCATTGATACATGGTAGACACACTGCATTCTCATTCAATATATGAACTAATAGATGTCTTTGTGGGGGAACATGAGCCAGTCCAATTTAATCTCATAGAGGTTTTCGTTTTCCTTAAGCTGGCAGGAAATGAAATATGACTAGGTAGGAAATGCTCTTCTGTCATGTACCAAGTTTTTAATCTGCATGAACAATATGGCAGTTCAAAATATCACATAGTTGCCTTTGAATGGATGGTTGCATTCAGACTCTTGAGGACTTTCTAACTTGCTTCATCTTTGTATTTCCTCCTTTGTCTGGTTTGGGTGAATGCTGTTCTCAGTTATGATAATTTTCTGCAGCTGGGATGATAACCCAATGCTGTCATTTCTAGCATGGATTCAAGGTTGTGTGTATGTCTGCATTCTTTTTCCTATTTCTGAAAATGCGATTTTGATGTTTAGAGGCTTTTATAAACTGGAATAACTGATTATGTCAAAGCTCACCATACATCTTTATAACTCTGTTTGATTTTTTACATTTTATCTCAGAGTACAAATTTGCAATCTGTTATATTGTAGGTAATTCTCATGGCCAAAAATGGTATTGTGACTTTATGCAGTTTCTTTGTTGCTTTAATATTCCTTTTCTTGAGATAGAAAATGCTGAAATGTACAATGTTTCCAGCAAGCAGGAGTTATGTAACTGAGTTTCCAGTTTTCTTCTCATCTATTTGTATAGATTGTATTCTGGCTTGTCACTCCAGAATGATGAGACTCCCTTTATTGTAATTTTATTTGGAGTCACAATATGCTGCTGATGTGAACCTCCAAAGTTATTGAGAACGTTGGTGTCTAATAAACATAAAATTATGTTTAAGCCCCAAGCTTTATTGAATCAAAACCAAAACCTTCTTAGCTTGATCAAGAATTCCTGAACAACAAAGTCGTCATGGTTTGCTTATTGGCTAAGTAATGTCTAAGAAAAGCTGCAACTGCATACTCTGCTGGAAGTTCTATCCGTGATTAGTAGCGCGCTTTAGGGTTGCTTCATGAAATAACATATATAGAAAATATATACCATGCCAATTAGTGGTCGCTCTTGTGTATAGGTACCTTCTGAAACATTCCCATTTACCACCCAGCATGTATGAGGTAGTACTGTAAGCATCCAAATCGCCGATTTGTTAAAGGAATGCCATTAATTATATCACTTGCCTCGAATTCTCCTCATTAATTTCATTGTGTTTGCAGTTTTCTTTATTTCTCTTCACGATGTTATTGGTATTTTGTGAAAGATGTTATTGGTATTTTGTGAAAGCAACTTTATACATTTCAATTGTGTAAATAAGGTGGTTGTGTGGGGTTTAGTTCTATCAGGTTTTTTATTGATTTAATTTCATATAGAAGTATAGAAGTGTCTAGGGTGAAACTTACTTAGAGAAAAGAAAATAAAAATTCGCCTCTTACAAATGTTTCGTTTATTAAACATTTTAATCTCAACCTCAATAAGGATGGGATTATTGGATTATTTGCAAATCGATTCCAAACACCAAAATTCCAGAAACAGAGTTAATAAAACTTATTTTTTATATTACTTGTATCTTCTACTACCAATATCATCTTACACTACAAATATATTAATTAAAAAAAAAAAGAAAAAAAAAGAAAAGAAAAACAAACAAACAAAGCAAAACAAAAACTAAACTTCTATTAACCATTAACACCATCCAACCTTCTTCCCCTACTTAAACTTAACATTCAAAAAATAAAATAAAAGGATTCTATTAACCATCAGCATTAAATATTTCCAAAATTGCAAAATCGTACAAAGTTCAAACCATATTTATATGTCAATGGCGAAGACGACACTGCCAAATCTTTTTTCTATCCAA
>APFE031559814.1:0-23490 GCA_000404065.3 Pinus taeda | reverse complement strand
GCTGCTAGGGTTTCGACAGTCCGGGTAACCTGCGGCGGCAGGGCTCCTGCACTGCGCACTCAGATCTAACAAGTGCAGCAAGCGTTTCAGGTCGCAGGCGGATCAGGCGGCCCCAATGGTACCCCCGCAGGGGGATGGGGCAGAGCTTCCGCCCTTTAACGGAAGCCAGCAAGGACCAGAAGGTAACACAAGCACAGTCTCAGCGAATCAAGACAAGTCCACAGCGGAAACGCAGAACACGGTGGATCCTCAAGCTTCAACTGAACATCCAAAGGTTAGTTCATCCACTTGTAAACCGGTTGCTACTCATAGGCCAGAAGTTGAACTGCCTAGTGATAGAATAAATGGAAGAATACAATTTATGAAAGACCATGCCCTTATAGGTAAATTTATGGGCTTCTGGCCAAATGAAAAATCTCTAAGAGGATGGATAAATCATAAATGGAAGCCAAAGGGTGAAATAACCCTCCTCCTAGGGCCGAAATGATTTTTTACTACTATTTTTAACTGCCTGGAAGACAGAAACAGAGTCTTCGATGGGGGGCCATATTTCTTCAATTCTGTTGGGCTCTACCTCAGAGAATAGGTTTCCCGATTTAATCCGGATAAGGAAGACCTTAGCTACGCGCCAGTGTGGATCAGACTTTATTTGCTGCCATGGGAATATTGGGGTGAAGACTCTTTAAAATCCATTGGATCAGTGATAGGAGATTTTGTAAAAGTTGCAGAAGAAACCAAAACTGTGAGATACACTACTTATGCCTCCTATGCCCGGATCTGTGTTTACATGGATCTAAAGCAGCCTTTGCCAGACACAGTAAGACTCTTCCATGAGGATCACGACTGGATCCAAGTGATTGACTACGAACAGGTGCCTTTTCGTTGCAGGAAATGTCATGTTATTGGACACCTCTTCAGAGATTGTCCCCTAAACAAGAAGGAGGAAACTCGAACCAATCCCGAACCTCAACAACAGGATGGCTTTACTAAAGTGACAAACCGAAGACGCGGAGGCAAAAAGCCGAATGCCTCTCTAAAACCTCCGCTAGTAGAGAACTCCAAACCCTCTACCAGCAACAGCTTTGAGGCGCTAGCAACAACGACAACTCAGGATGAACCCAACAAGGAAAAGACAATGCATAATGCATCCCAACAGGAGAAACCAATCTCGACCCAGCAAAGCGAAAACACCCAACAGGTCTCAGAACCCTGGAGCAATCCAGATATGGATATTGACAATCCCCTACAGAGCAAGAACAAAGGGAAGGAAACAGAAGGAAATCAGCAAGAAATACAGTTCATGGAAGATGACAGTGAACCAATCGATATCGGGGAATTCTATCTTATAGGGATGGAACAGGCCTGCAAATTGGCCAATTTTGACAAAATTCCTGAAACCCAAGTTGACAATTTAGTGGAAATACTAACCAAGGCCCAAAAGAAATACTCCCTAGGAGTACAAACAGGTAGTAAATGGGATGGAAAATTTGCATTCAAAGACAGCAAAAAAAGAGGAAGAAAAACAGCATTGGAACGAACAATCAAGCTTGGAGCAGTCTTAGTTGAGTCTGGCAGATATGCCAAACTCACCAAGTACTTCAACACCAACCTAAATCCCTCTCAATGAAATTGATATCTTGGAACATAAGAGGGCTCAATAGCCCTAGGAAAGGGAAACTCCTAAAAAATTTGATCATGGAAGAAAAACCATCAGTTCTATTTCTTCAAGAAACTAAATGCTCATTGAACTTTTTGGAAAAAGCAGTTGCTAAAGCATGGCCTGGCAGTCAGGTGATAGCAGTAGATGCACAAGGGGCCTTAGCGGGACTTGCAATTTTATGGGGTGCAAGAAAGATACAGTTAAATAATATTCATGCTAATAAAAATTTCATTCAGGCTATTTTTCATCTTCTGGGTACTAACATTTATGGCCATCTAACGAATGTCTATTTTCCTCAAGAAACACAGCAGAAGGCAGCAATCTTGAATACAATAGAGCAGCTCAATAAAGACAGGAAACATCCGTTATGGGTGACGGGAGGAGATTTTAACATGATAGCTTCATCTGAGGAAAAGACGGGGGGTCACTGCAGAACCAATAAGGATGGTACACTCCTAAAAGATTTTATTCAGAGTAATTGGCTTATAGATCTATCTACAGCAAATGGCCTCTACACATGGACGAATAAGAGAGTTGTTCCCATGCATATTGCCTCCCGTCTGTATAGGTTCTTGATCTCTGACAATGCCGTCCATGTAGGAGGAGAATTCACAGCTCATATCATTCCTTTTTCAGGATCGGACCATTGGCCCATAGAAATGCTCTGGAACAGGCCTGGCAATAATATCAAAGAACCTTTCAGATTTGAAGCTTTCTGGCTATCACATCCAGAATTCAAGGAATTCATAACCACCACTTGGCAAAATAGCAACCCAATCGAGCAATCCAAAATGGCAAGATTCCGAAAAAAATTGAAGTTGCTCAAAGGAGAAATCAAGAGATGGAATAAACATACCTTTGGAAACATTTTTAAGGAAAAGGAAAAGATTCTCCAAGATCTCAAAAACATTCAACAAAGATTAATCCTAGAAGGGCGGTCAGAGGAGCTAGCGCTAAAGGAACAAGAAATGGAAGGCAAACTTCTTGAAAGAGAGCAACAAGAGGAAGTGCTATGGAGACAAAAATCCCACATCCGTTGGTTGAAGGAGGGGGAGAAGAACACCAGATTCTTCCGCAGAACCACAGTACAAAGAAGAATGCACAACCAAATTGCTCAAGTTACCAACGCCCAAGGAGAAAAACTGGAGACCCAAGAAGAAATAGAAAAGGAATTCCTACACTACTTCAAAGAAATAAGTCAAGAGCCGAACATAAATAGAGGGGAGGCCATAGATAACATTACTAGACACATACCGAGGCTGGTTTCAAAGGAGCAAAACTCCCTGCTTCTCAAACCAATTAGTCTCCAGGAGGTTGAACTGGCTGTAAAATCCTTAAAGACCGGTAAAGCGCCCGATCCCGATGGCTTCTCATCAAATTTCTTCCATCACTTCTGGGAATTAATCAAATGGGAAGTGTGGCAGGTTGTGGAGGAATCACGAAGCTTACGCTGGATGTATCCAGGCCAAAATGCAACTTTTATAGCCTTAATTCCTAAATCGGAGGATTCCAACACCCCAGACAAATTCAGGCCTATTGCCCTATGTAATATCATTTACAAGATTGTCTCCAAGGTAGTGGCGCTAAGATTAAAACCGCTTCTCCCAGGCATCATCTCCCCGGAGCAATCCGGATACGTCGAAGGGAGGCAAATCACCGACGGAATCATTCTCTCGCATGAAATAATTCATTCTCTAAAGCATTCAAAAAAACGAGGTATGCTTCTAAAAATTGATCTTTCTAAAGCTTTTGATAATATAAGCTAGGAGTATATGGAAAAAATTTTAAGTGCATTCGGTTTTGCCAATGCATGGATTAGATGGATCATAAATCTGGTCTCCTCTGCCTTTTTTTCTATCTTGATTAATGGGACTCCCACCTCAACTTTCTGCCCCTCTAGAGGATTGAGACAAGGAGATCCTCTGTCTCCCTTCTTGTTTATTATAATGGCGGAAGGCCTGGGAAGAATCCTTAATGCTGCAATCCAATCCCATGATCTTAAAGGCATTAAGCTCCACGACGCTCCCACCGTTTCCCATCAGCAATTTGTAGATGACAACATGATCTTTGGCCACTCTTCCGTCCAAGAAGCCCGCTCCTTAAACTCTCTGCTTAACAACTTCTCAGTAGCCTCTGGAGCTTGTATTAACAGGGTCAAATCCCAGATATTCTTCTTTAACAACCACTTGACTACTCAGGATCCATAGCTCAAATCCTGGGTTTTTCCATTGCTTCTCTGCCTTCCAAATACCTAGGTGCCCCTCTCTTAGAGTCTGCTCAGAAGCATTCTTCCTGGACTTCCCTTCTGGAAAGGCTGGAATCAAGACTCTTGCTGTGGACTCACCGTTCTCTAAATATGGCCAGTAGACTTGTGCTTATTAAGGTTGTCTTACAATCCATGCCTCTATACTTGTTTTCGATATTGGCGGCGCCAAAATGGGTTTTAAAAGCCATCAAAAAGCTGCAAAGAAATTTCTTGTGGGGTAGTTCTGGACTCAACAGGAAATGGGAATTAGTCAAATGGGAGAAATCATGTCTCTCGAAGAAAGCAGGGGGGATTGGACTCTGGGATCCTGAACAAAGAAATGTGATAATGGGAGCTAAACTATGGTGGAAATGGTTAGCTTTCCCAGGAACACTACGGGCCAAATTCTGGACGGCGAAATACGTCAGCAACCTACCTCTAGAGGAATGTATAAGAATGACATAAATTAGCAAAGGCTCAACTATCTGGAATTCAGCGATAATGCACAGAGATCTTATCCAAAAACATAGTTTCTTGGAAGTAAAGGATGGTGGTACAGCGCGTTTTTGGACTGATGTTTGGCAGCAATTTCCATGTCTCGTCAATGCAATACAAGGAATTCCAGCGCACCAAATTCAACTACAGGAAAAGGTAAATCATTTTTGGCAAGACATCCAGGATTCGGATCACCGAATTTGGAGAAAGGTACAAGAAATTATACCAGATAGCCCGGAGGCGGTTCAACGAACCCTTGCTGACGAGCTCCAAAAGAGAAAAATTCTAAAAGAGACAAAGCAGGATAAACTGAGGTGGGGCTATGAAGAGAAAGGAACTTATACAACCAAAGAAGCGTATCTCCTTATTCTCAAAGATCAGCTGACCAAGGACAAGTTATGGGAGAAAATATGGAGTTCCCTGATCTGGCCAAAGATCTCCACTTTCCTTTGGCTCCTATCCCACAACCGGATCCTCACCTGGGACAATCTCAGAAAAAGAAAATTTGAAGGACCCTCAACATGCCTCAATTGTAAAATGGAGGAAGAATCTGCTGTGCATCTTATGCAACTCTGTACTTTTAGCAGGAAAATATGGGAGAAAGTCACATTCCGCTGCCAAAAGGAAGGCTGCGAGATAGGAGACTTAAACAATACTTTACGCAACTGGCCTCAGAAACCTTATCAAAGTAACATTCTGAACTCGCTCTGGCAAATAATCTCGGGAATTGTAATGTGGAACCTATGGAAAGAGCGAAATCGCAGAATCTTCAAAAACCAATCAATGGATGAGCAGCAGGTATGGCAGATAATAAACAAGAATGTACAGGAAACATTATCCATCAACGGCTGGTCCCAGGAGGATTTCCCGTCCAACGATAAGGAGAAAGCAATATGGAATAATTGGCAAATTCACTTACATTTTTCCAATGTTTTCCCAAACAATTCTAATAAACAGAAGGATATCTCTTTAATTTGGTCCCCTCCGCCCATCAACACGTTCATTCTCAACTTCGACGGGGCTTCTAAAGGTAACCCCGGTTCCACAGGATATGGAGGAGCAGTAAGAAACCACGAAGGACAAGTGCTTAAAGTCTTCTTTGGCTCTGTTGGATGGAACACCAATAATGTGGCTGAACTTGAAGGACTCTGGAAAGGTCTCAACATCGCCCAAAAGGAAGGTTTCTCTCCTCTAATTGTGGAAGGGGATTCCCAAATCTTAATCAACATGGCGACCAAGATTCAACAAGGAACAGAGGCACAGAAAGTCAGTAGGAGCTGGAGAATGGTAACAAGGCTGGAGCTTCTTCAATCATGGCTAAGGGATAACAGAGCTATAACTTTCCACCACATAAGGCGCGAAGGGAATAAACTAGCAGATTTTCTAGCAAAGTTAGGAGTAGACAAGGGGAAGGATCATTTCGAAGGATTACTTCAGGGTAATGTCTCGGAGACATAATGGTCCACCTTTCAGGAGATACTAAAGAATGATACTCAGTGGAAATCTCAAGACCACCCGGATGCGGGTGTTAATGGTTGCATTTAAGTCGAGTCGAAGCCCACGCGCCGAAGACATGATGCCACACTGCGGACAGGTGGTCGCCATGGGCTCCGGGCTGGTCTCTGCCTAAAAGGACTTAACGAGCCTTAATGGCTCTTCAATGCAGTGGTCTTTCCAAGGTTCAGCTAACAGTTATCTTGTCATGGCGCAAATATTCCTCATTCTGTGTCTGCAGTTCAGCTCTGGTCCTAGAGATTTCATGGTTCAGGTTAACGTGGAGGAGGGAGGCTTTGAGGGCAGCATACCCACCCTCGAGTCCTTCCCCTGCCCAATTCTTGCTGGGTGTTCTCACTTGGCTCAGGTGAATTTGTCGGTGGCAGTTGAGTTGCAGGTCCATCGGAGTAACAGGTCCCGCGAAGTTCTTCTGGGCAGCCGAAGGCACAAGGCCATTAAGCTCCGCCCTGGTTTTATTATGGCTCTGCGCGCAGGGTATCGTAGGCCTCGCAGGGGTGGTAATTTGGGGCAGCAGGGCAGCACTAGAGAGAGTGGCCATTCAAGCCCGCGGCGAATCTCTCCTCTGGCCTGTGCCTCGCCACCCTCCGGCGATTTGGAGAACTCTGAGTCTAATGTAGGTAATGCAGTGCAGACTGCGACTCTTCATTACCACCGCAGGAGGAACAAACCGGTTGTTAAGGCCATGATAACAGTCATTTCTGCTGAGGAGGATGAGGAGGAAGGAAGCTTGGAGGCTGACATGGAGCAAAAGACACCCCCCTCACCGGACAACACTTCCAAGCTTAAGGATAGTTCCTACAGCCCAGAATTACAGACTAAGATGGATGAGGAGAGCACCTTCGGTTACTTAGCTGAGTAGGCGGAAGCATTACAAGAAATCAGCAGCGTCAAAGGGAAAGAGCCCATGGTTACTTCTGAGGGTCCTTCAGTGGCTCAAAGGGACACTCATAATAGCAGGCCTTCCTCTCCTCAGAGCCAGACAAAGAATGAGGCGTCTGAAGACTCGTTTGATTATACTCTGTACCTCAAACTGCCGCCTGGTATTGAACGTCTTGAAGATATTTCAGCTGGCATGGAGGTGACTTGGGAGCGTGACCCGGTTCGTGCAGCAGAAGATCACAAGAAGCGCGCGTAGGAACAAGAAACTGATGCACGGAAGAAGTAGGGCAGTTAATGGCAGATGAGTCTTGGGTAAGCCTGATCTCAGGCGCTCAATGTTTCTTTCTTTTTGGCTTAGTTTTTGGTAGGGTGGCGAGTAGCAAATGACCAAATGCTGGATCGAATTACTGTTGCTTGTAAAAGGTCTTGGGGTCTGGGTTAATTTCCAGTTTCTCTGTTTGTCTAAGTCAGTCTATGTCTGTCTATGTTGGTCTATGTTGAAATACAAACCATCCCTCTTGGTATTTTTTGTAATCTCTAGCCTGTACACATAGACATTTCAGGTTGATGAGGAAAGCTTTGTCAGAGAGCTGCACACTCGCTCTCAGAGGTTTACACCTCTTGTAAATACTTTTTTTGATTTCTAATATATTTAGTTTAGCCTTTGCCAAGCAAAAAAAAAAATGGTTGAGGAGGGAGAAAGAGAGGCTTTGTAGTGAAGCCGTGAAGGGAGTGAACATCATCGTGGTAAAGAATCATGAAAATGGATATCTATTGAAATATTAATCTCTAGGAATCAAGATATCCGAGATATGTAGTAATTCCTTTAAGAAACTATCAAAAGGATGCAAACCAGAAATAGATAAGCATAGAAGAGATAACGAACAGCTATTGAGGATGTAGGTAGAGTAATATAAAATGTAAGAAGAGCAATAGACGATGAATTCAACAATGTTAAAAAGGTATAATGATAAAAAAAACAATGAGAAATAATGGGTAGAACTATAATATTAAGGAAAGGATTCCAAAGGAATGAAAGGAAGATTTAAAAATAAATGGTCCACCTAATCTAGGAAATGAATTATCAAATTAAACTAACATAATAAATGCGACCACTAAATCATTAGACAATAGTGAACAAAGTGAACAAACACTTTGAGAAAAAAGAACAATGTAGAATAAATATAAGGGATATAAGGGGAATTTAAGAAATTGATGCCATCGATTTTTGAAAGATATTCTAAAAAGAAAGAAACACATAGTTGAGTAACATAGGAAGATATTTTTATCTTTATCAATATTATAACAACCCAAAAGCTAGGTTTACTGCATACCAATTAAATGGTGAATCCAATATTTGGTGGGAGAATACCAAAATTTCTAATGTAATTAATAAAAATGAAACAACATGGAAACATCTTAAGGAGATATTTGAGAACAAATATTTACGTGAAAGATACATTGATAATAGAGCCAAGGAGTTTCATGATTTGAAACTAGGAAGTATGAATATAGATGTCACCACCACCAAATTTTTAAGGTTGTTGACGTATGTACCCTACCTTTGGGGAGCAAATGAAATGGAGAACAAATAACTCTAATTCTTACCCTCATAATAGAATCAAATTGAATTTTACAAGCAAAAAAGAATGGATAAAGTTATGAGAAAATAAAATTTGTGTCATTAGCAATTTAGTCACAAGACAAAACAATGCAAGCCTCATGTATTTCAAGGTATATTGTATTGGTAAGTCATGGTATTGGCCCATGATATTGTAACAAAGGCGTATTTACAAGTTAATAATATCAACTGTAATATGGAGGTCAATCTCCATGGTTAAATTCTTTGTCATATTGCTATAAAATATTTTGGTTGTGAAATAAGTTATGGTTTTTGGGAATGGGGTATTTATAAGTCATGGTGTTGGCCCATGGAATTGTAACTAATCCTATTCGCAAGTTAAATTAATTGTAAAATACTTTTCCTTTTTTTCAACATTATTTTTCTTTGATTTCGTTAAAATTTAATCAAGATTTTTTGGAATGATATTTTAAGCTCTTTATCTGCACATTTAAGTGTCTCACATTTTAATAAATATGGAATTTACGTCGCAAGTCCCCACGAAAACACATGATTCAAGTGAGCAACATCCAAAAGCAGCCTCATTGTTTACTATGACTCATCAGATCAATAACTACAATTCCGTAAAAACAACCTTTCCCAAATCATTTCATTGTCTAGTGTGCTTAAAAAGATTTAAGTGTATAACAAAACACAAAGCATGAATTCCTATAACAAAACAAAAAGAATGAATTCCTATAACAAAACAAAAAACATGAATTCCTATAGTTAGATATGCTTAATTAAAGATGATCTTTCCAAACCTTTCATTTATTAGGTGTAACGAATGACTGGTTAATACCCATTATTAATATAGATATGCTTAATTAAAGATGATCTTTCCAAATCTTTCATTTATTAGGTGTAACTTTGCACGTTTAACGAGAATGACTGGTTAATACCCATTATTAACATAGTTGTAGCGAATTTTGTGTCAAGTATACAGTTCTTGAATTAGTAGCGAATTTTGTGTTAAATATATAGTTATAACCAAGAATTTCAATGTATGAAACATTCAAAATTAAAAATCACCTTCACTCTATTCATTTCTCTTTGGGTTCCTTTTTATGAGAAGTTCCTCTAAATTTTCTGCTTCACTTGACTTCTACTGGAATCCTTATGTTCTTTGCGCCTTGGCGTCATCTCTGTATTGAAAGTGTTTCAGACCATCCCTAATTTTGGCTATTCTATATGGATGAGCGATTCTCTGATTTCTCTGATTTTCAGTTCTATTTAACTTACATTCTCAGACTAAGAGAAGCATTTTGGTGCCTATAGAAACAATGCACTATGCTTTTCGCCACACCAATTTTGAAGTTTTGAAGGTGTATGGAACACAGTTATGTATGTTTTAATTGTATAAATATCTAAGATAACACTGAGCAATACAAATCAGACAATTATGTATGTTTTAATTGTATTTATATTAACGATCAGACAATTTCACCCAAACCAAAGGAAGTTACAAACATATTTACATTGATATTCAAAATAAAGTTAATAGACAAGTGTATATCTATTGTACAGGTAGATTAACATTCTTAAATAATCTGTGTCACTCATCTTACAAATTATTATCATCTACGTCAAAGTGACAGTAAAAAGAAAAAGTATTCTCATCTACGTCAAAGTGACAGTAGAAAATAAAAAGTTATCAATATTTCAAGATGTTATGCAGACATCAAGCCATCATGCAGACACTGGTTTCCAATCCAATCTGTGTGATTGTCATGTTAACATCCTCTAATGATTTGGTTCTTTTTTTTCCCATGAACTCTATGCGGTGGTTCTAAGAAAAACGTTTGAACGTAGCAACATTGTACTCTCATATAGCCACCATTCGAAGACCATAAGCTATTGGGACTTCAATAATAATTAGATCTTTCATCAACAAAAGACACTTTTCAAGAGCCAAAGAATTATGTTGTGCTTAATGTTATGCTTCATGTACTTGCCTCTCATACATCATCCCAACCCTCAATTTCACTTAATAGGCATAGAATTATAACATCAACTAACACATCTAATAGATTCCATTAAGAAACCTGTCATGGTTTTATTGGAAAGGATGAGGAGACAAAGGATGAATTCACACATAAAACACGAGTTGCTGCTTTTCTATTGATCACACAAAACATGATGCTTACAATGAACCCCGTGAATGGTATTTATCCTTTTCCAAGAAGCTACTTGCCTTGAAATGTAACTACATGCAACCAAACACTAAAAGTCATCTATCATTCCACTTGCATGAACACTCAAATACTCAATCACTTAATTAACTGACTCTCTATGTTTACCCAACTCAAGAGTAATTATCTTATTTTAACAAGTCCTCTGTCGAAGCCATTGCCAGAATAGAAATCCCGTCATTCAAGTTTTTACTAGTTATACCTATTGCATTTAATTTAGTAAACTTAAGGAGGATAGTGAAAATCCCCCTTCTTCTGATATTCTTTGAATAAAAGTGACTTTGTATAGTGGACGTTGCCACCACCCTCATTAAGTTTAATGAATTGGTTGCAATAGAATAGATATTTGTAGTGAAGATCTCAATCACGGGATTCCTTAGAAGGGCCTTCATCAACGGTCATGGCATCATCCAGGGTCATGACTGATTTTCATTTGTTTTTGGGCATCAGTGGGATGTGTTGGATAATGTTGTAATTCTATACAGAGCCATAGTGAAAGAAATTGAGGGCTGGAATGATGGCTTTGCTATTTCATAGGGTGCAAGTATACGAAGCAGAACAACAGGAAGGGCATAATTCTTTGGCCCTTGGAAAGGATCTTTTTATGATCAAAGATATAATTATTGATAAATTCCCAGTAGCTTCTGGTCTCCAAATTGTGGATATATTAGAGTACATTGTTTCCATGTTTAAAAGTTTTTCTAAGAAAGAAAATTGTGCTTAGAGATCATGGTAAAAAAAAAGGGAAATCGTGCCATATTCACTTGAGAATCGCTCAACGTCCATTCGAAATCAGTGTCTCCTTGTTCAAAAGTGGATGACCAAAACTTGACGTTGAAATTCCTCATAACATCTTGAAATATTGATAACTTTTTCCTTTGTATGATGAGTGACTCAATTTACTTAATAAAGTTAAACTGTAGGTACAATAGATATACGCTTGTCTATTACCTTAAATATCAAAGTCAATCTATTCCTAACTTGCTTTAGTTTGGGTAAAATTGTCTAATTGTTAATATAAAGTTTCTAATTACACAGGGTTCTATTTGTACTTTTCAGTGTTATCTTAAAGTTTTGTGAGATATTTCTACGACCGGTACATATCAGTGTCCAGTACAAATGTTGGGGATTTTTCTGGTAAAATCCCAAAAACAAACATTAATTGAATACAGAGCAATGCTCTGTTTTTCTCCACATGATCTTTTGCACAGTGAAGCAAATAAAATTTCTGAGAACAGAGATTTTTCACACCAATAAAACCTTTATATTCATTAATAAAAACCCTGATACATATTTCTTCCTCTTTCTCATAGGGATTTACCAAGAACTTTCACCAAAAACAAAATTACTTTGCCTCTGTTACAAATGATTTTACAGTGCTGTGTAAAATCATCTTTCACATTTACTGATTTAAAAAGGGCTTTTACTTACTGTTGTAGAATAAAAATTCTTACATAAGTTTACTGCTGTAAAAGAAATTCTTTCACATTCTCTCTTGTGTGAAATTCTTCATTACATTTGAAATGTTTGGTTTTTACATTTCATATTCAAATAAAAAAAATTGCATTGCCTTCCCATTCGTTTCAACAAACAACTACAAGCACCTGTAAGAAGGAATCCAAATTTCATTCACTGTCGGGAGTTTTTTTTTCTTTCTACATTGTTGTTCCCCATGTTCTTTTTTTTGCTGCTACGAACCCTCTAATTCTCATCCCTTGTGCAATTACAATATATATTTAAAAAGCTCAACACTCACACATTATATATGGGTTAACATAAAAAATACATGTCGTATGAAAACTTTAAATATTTTACCTAAGACTATGACAAAATATTAAATGTATTAAATGAAACAGGCGGTAAAAACAAAACTAATGTTCTGGCAGGTTGAATGAGATCCATGTCTGTTGACATGATCGGATGCAATTCGGGTCCTACTGCCACACAACCCAAACAATGTTTAATGTCTGGGGAATGCACATTATTAGTGTTGTACACTGGATGCGTGGCAGCAAGTCGGGGTGTTCAAAGGCCCTCTGACAGAAACCTCTTTGTGCGAAAAGTTGTGCGAACAAAACTTGTTTTCGAAAGTGGTTTTGCGAATTAAATGTCTCGGGGCTATTCCGCTGTTATGGCACTTGAAATTACGATTTCAACACTCCCCTTTAATTCCAACGACTGGGCATTCAGTCATACCCAAACATTTTCTCAAAAACTCGAAGCTTTTCTGGTCCAATGGATTGGTCAAAATTTTTGCAACCTGTTCCTGAGTCCCGCAATGTTCTAAGAGAATTTCTCCATTGCTCACCAATTCCCTGATGTAATGAAATCTTGTGTCAATGTGTTTCGTTCTCTTATGAAACACTGAATTCTTGGATAATGCAATAACTAAGCTATTGTCACAAAAAATCACTGTTGCTTTTGTCTGCTCTTGGCCTAAGCTCCTCAACATCCTTCTCATCCAAACTGCTTGACATGTTGCTACTGTAGCTGCCACATATTTTGCCTCTGTTGTAGACAATGCTACAATGGACTGCTTCTTAGAAGCCCATGAAATGGCTCCTAAACCCATGTGAAAAACATAACCGAAAGTGCTTTTCCGATCATCTACACTTCTAGCCGAATCACTATTAGTGTATCCAACTAAATCTGAACATTCTGAGACAGTATATAAGATACCAAACCTTTTAGTACCTTTAACATACCTCAGAATTCTTTTTGTTGCCTGCTAATGTGCTTCTTTTGGCCTCTCCATGAATCTGGAAATCAAACTAATAGCAAACATTATGTCAGGCCTAGTTGCAGTGAAATACATAAGGCTACCAACTATACTCTTGTACAAGCTAGGATGAAAATCCTTGCTGCTATCCTCTTTGTTGAGTTTTAATCCCATTATTGTGGGAGTGATTGCTGCCTTGCACTCTTGCATATTAAATCTGCCCAACACTTCATTTACATATTTTTCCTGTGAGATAAAAATTCCATTTTTATTTTGATCTACTTCTATTCCTAAGAAGTATCTCAGCAAACCCATGTCAGTCATTTCAAATTCCTCTTTCATGACTGCTTTAAAATTTTCAATGAGGTAGTCATCATTACCTGTAAAAATCACATCATCAACGTATAACACAACAATTAGCAATTTACCATCTTTTTCTTTGATGTAGACTCTCGGTTCTCCCTCACACTTTTCAAATCCATTCTCTAGTAGATAGGAGCCTATCCTATTGTACCATGCTCTTGGCGCTTGCTTCAGCCCATAAAGAGCTTTCTTCAATTTGCACACTTTGTGCTCTTCACCTTTCATCTCATAGCCTAGAGGTTGTTCAATGTAAACCTCTTCCATTAACACTCCATTCAGAAATGCTGACTTCACATCCATTTGGTGAACTTTCCACTTGTTTTGTGCTACTATGGACATCACTGCTCTCACGGTTTCCATTCTTGCAACCGGTGCGAAAGTTTTCTCATAATCTCTCCCATACTGCTGCTTGTATCCCTTGACAACCAGCCTTGCCTTGTGTCTTTCTATCTTGCCTTCAGCATTGCACTTGGTCTTATAAACCCATTTGACTCTAATGACTTCCTTACCTTTTGGTAAATCAACCAACTCCCATGTTTTGTTTCTCTCTATGGCATTCATTTCCTCATCCATAGCTTCTATCCATTTCTAATCTTTAATTGCATCTTCAAAATGAATAGGATAATCAACATGATAATACAAGGCAAATAAGGAATTCATTCCTTCATCATAAACGTCACTTAAATTTCTGAATTTCTTACCTCTTTCATTCGGTGTGCAAGTACTTGAAGATGCACTTGAATTTCCACTTTGTGGTGTGCTTGGAGAAGCACTTTAATTTCTCCTCAAGGGTGTTCCTTGCTGTCCTTGTGTTGGCACTGTTGTTTGAGGAGGTATTTTAGCCATCTCCTCATCATCTTCATCATGAGACAAACAGTTTTTAACATTCACTGTTTTCTCTATGCTTCCATACCAAGCTTTCTTCTCAATGAATTGAACATCTCTGCTAACAAAATACTTCTTGGTGGATGGGATATACAACGTGAAGCTTTGGATTCCTCACTGTATCCAATGAGAATACATTTCTCCCCTTTGCTGTCCAACTTCCTACTTAGTTGATCTGGAATTTGTGCATAAGCCACACATCCAAAAAATTTCATGTGGGTGACTCCTTGCTTTCTCCCACTCCATGCTTCTTCCGGCACTCTATTCATCACTACTTTTGTAGGACACCTATTCAAAATATACGCTGCACAATTTACAACTTCAGCCCAATAATCATTTGGCAATTGCTTTGCCTTCAACATGCTCCTCGCCATATCCATGATGGTCATGTTCTTCCTTTCAGTAACTCCATTTTGCTGCGGGGTGTACCTAGCTATGAATTGCTTATGAATTCCATTTTCTCTACAAAACCATAGGAATTCCTTGGAGATATACTCACCTCCTCTGTTAGTTCTCAAAACTTTGGTATGCAACCTGCTTTGATTTTCCACAAGTGCTTTGAAATTTCGAAATTTTTCAAACACTTCACTTTTGTTTTTAAGGAAATATACCCAAGTTTTTCTAGTAAAATAATCAATGAATGTTAGAAAATATTGGCTGCCTGCTAGTGATGGAGTTTGCATCGGTCCACATACATCTAAGTGGACAATCTCTAAGGGTGCTTTTTCCCTTATGCTTTTCCCTGATGGAAAACTTTCTCTATGTTGTTTCCCCAAGATGCAACCTTCACAAAGGCTGTCCGGTTTCTCTATCAATGGTAATCCTCTTACCATCCCTTTTCTGCTCAACAAATTAAGACCTCCAAAGTTGAGATGTCCAAATCTCAAGTGCCACAACCAATTTACATCCTTTGGGACGCTTTGGAAAGCCTCTTGGGTAACTTTTACAATTACTTCTTTGTTTTTCAAATCTGCCCTTATTCTGAGAGGGAACATCCTGTTCCTCATCATCTTCACTTCAGCAATACATCTTTTGGTCATTCGGGTGACCCGGGTGAGGTCTTGTGGTGACCCGGGTGAGGTCTTGTGGTGACCCGGGTGAGGTTGTTCGGGCGAACCGAGTGAAGTCGTGTGGCGACTCGGGTGAAGTCGTGCGGCGACTTGGGCAAAGTTGAACGGGTGAACGGTGGGCGTGTGGATGAGCGGCCGGGTGAGGGCGCGCCCTGCACGACGAAATGGTGAAGTGTTGAGATTTTGAACAGAGGTGTGTCTTGGTTGGAGGTGCCCGAGTTGGGCAAATGACATGATGGTGCGACGAGGTGAATGAAGGGTTGGTGAGTCGTGCGGAAACCGTGCGAAGGTGTGGACGAGCTGGGCAACCAAGTTTGCCGATGTTGTGAAAATTTGGATAAGTGTAAATTTGGGGTTTCCCAAGATTTATCTTACGCATTGGAAAAACGAAAGATTGTATAATATATTGTTGGGCAGACTCATATTGCAGGGAGTTGCCCCTCCCCTTTATACTTGTTGCAATTCTTGATGTTATTGTTATATAATTGCTATGGATAATGAATGAGTATGGGCTTCATTAAGTATAAAGGATAATTGCATAATACTTGATTGAGAATCACAAACTAAGTAGGAGAAAGTGTATTTAGGCATAGTCAATGTGCACGAGTATTATTAAAAAGAAAGTGTTCGGTGGTGTCGCACCTCGCCGGCACGGTTGAAAGACCACCGTAGGCTTGGGGGCATGACAGTTGGTATCAGACCTGGTGTAGCTTGTGGATGAAAGCTGATACACAACCTGAGAGTTGGTATCATAGCTTCGGGTTTGAGCAAGGTTGCTCGTGACAATGGAAACAAGTACTTGCAGGTGAAGGAAGCTAGTTTCACGTACAAGTGGAACAAGGGCTAGTTCATGGTTGCAGGGGACTTGGTGACGCTGGTAAAGGTTGGAACCAGGTGTCGTAGAGTTGGGCAGGCGGTACTACATTCTGGTCATACGATTTGGGCACTTGTCAGGTGAGCAAGTGGGATTGCGTTTGGGCAGGTATACATGGTTTGGGTGTCTGTGGACCAAATGAAGTATGAACCGGGAAAGGCGAAGTACAAGGCATGGCAGGTTTGGAAGAATGCGAAGGGAAGCTCTTGCTTACCTTATACAGGTTGAAGTGGTTGAAAGAGGAGAATCCCCGTGTTCGAGAGAAGCTTGCAGTCTTGGAGAAGAATGTTGAAGATGAGCTTCTTCAACTTGGTTGGACAATGGAGCAAGTTGAAGTTGTAGATTGTGCAAACAAGGAAGAGGAAGCTGTGATAGTTGAAGATGTTGCAAACATGACCATGATGGAGGATGAACTTGAGATTGATGAAGTTGGACCAGGATCGTGCAGTTTGCAGACATGTATGGATGAGGGTACTCTCATGCAGGACCCTCATGATGATGATGTAAGTACATTTGATGCATGTGCTTCACTTGAGCATTTGGTAGATGGACCGTGTGCAGGGAAGGGAAAAGCCAGTTTGCCGATGCTAGGGAGCATCTTACCGTAGATGTTTATGATGAGACCTTGTATGGAGAAGCAAGAATTGTTGAGTGTTGCAGGACTTGTTGGGGTTGTTTGTGACCTTATGGTGGAAGGTACAAAGGCCCGTGACAAAGTTGGGACTTGATGATCATTGTGGAGGATTGGGTCATGCTTTAGTCACATTGGCTAAGTGCCTGGCATGACTCATGGACAGATTGGAGGGAACACACTTGAGTTGCATGGGTGGACTTCTCATGGCCAAGACCAAGAGCAAGTCTTGGTGGTACCTTTGGTGGAGGAGCTATGATGGAGAGACTCATGTGATGATGATATGGTTGGGTGACCGAGTTCACTAGACCGAAGATTGCAGCTTGGATAGGGATGACTGATGGTTGTGATGGGTCTACTTGGTTGGACTACATGGAAACTTATTCATGGACATCAGGTTGGAGACATGGAGCATGGCAGTCTTACGCAAGGACATATTGTGGGTGCACTTGTAGAGATGTCACTTATGGGCATCCAATGAGGTGTGCCAAGGCATGGATGTTGTGCGGATGGATTTGCTAGTGTGACATGGAGACTTATTACTTATCATCCAATGGAGAGGTTGTGCACTCTTGTACAACAAGGCCATGGACTTGGATGGAGTTGTGAGCAGACTATGGGGCATTCTTACTACATGGAGAGCTAAGGCATCTTGCAGAGACCTTTGGGCCGAGACTTGTGTGCTTGCTGAGATGTTGGTTGGAGATGGCTTATGGAGCTCATGATGACATGAGGTTGTTGTGACTTTTGGGGACTTCATATATGGTGGACTTAGAGGATCTGACGCATTGAGGAGTTGAGGTCAGAGACTTTGATGCCGGATGGGGTGCATACTTTGAAGTACATGTATGGGAATGGCTTGAAAGAGTGACTTGATGTGGAGGATCGATATGAGACACTTTGGAGTGATGGAGTTACGATGATGATGATGCCTTGGTGGCAACACTTGGGCATGAGTTGAGCCGAGACTCAACTACTTTGGACAACATGTTGCAGATGAGATGAGGACTACTTCATGGACCTGAGCATGGGTTACTTATATGGAGATGGATTCTTGATCGAGTTCAGGATGTGACAGGGATGTTTTGAGAAACGACTGATGGTGGCATGAGGATGTTCACTCTCATGGTTTGAGCGTGATGGTTGGATTAGCTACCCAACTAGTTCAGACATGGGATCGCGAGGTGTACAGAGATATGTTAGCATTGTATTGGAGTATCATGGCAACGGTTCACATCAGGATGACACATGATGAGGTCGACACGACATGTTGTAGTGGGCATGTAGCTTGACATGGAGGGGCCAGCCTTCCAGGATGGAGAGCAGCATGTGGAGATTGTGACAATGTGGTCGATGGTCATGGATTGAGATTATTTCCGATATATGACATACCGATGGGGTGTATACCTTGGCATGGTGATCTTGGTGATAGATGGTTGCTGGGATGAGATATTGTCGAGGACGACAATGACTTCCAGTGGGGGAGGATGTTAGGACCTGTGGTTCGTGCGATCGGCAGGGCGACTCCACCATGCAAAGTGCGTGCGAAACATGAGATGAAATGAACATTGGGAAAGTTTATAAGGTGTTGGGCGAGTTGAGGGGGTGGTCCCATGAGTTGGGCGGGTCGACCATCCTTCGGGTGAGACAACAAATTATAAACGAGTCGGCCGGGCGTTTGGTGTGGGTCGGCCGGGTGACACAACCCGCCACCCGCCCGTATATATTGGACGGCGTTTGGAGGCAAATGATCATCAAGCATTTTATCAACAATGTGAACTCGTTCAGAAAAGTTGTTCGGACAGTCGTTCGGGAAAATCGTTCGGACGGTCGTTCGGGAAACTCGTCCCGGACAGTCGTTCTGGAAAGTCGTTGGGAAACTCGTTTGGACAGTCATTCAGAAAACTCATTCGGGCAGTCGTTTGGAAAAGTTGTTCAGGAAAGTCATTCAGAAAAGTCGTTCAGGTAGGTTGTTCGGGCAATCGTTCAGGCAGTCGTTCGGGCAGGTCGTTCAGGCAGGTCGTTCGGATAGTCGTTCGGGCAGGTTGTTTAGGCAGGTCGTTTGGACAGTCGTTCGGGCAGGTTGTTTAGGCAGGTCGTTCGGACAGTCGTTCGGGCAGGTCATTCGGGAGGTTGTTCAGGTAGTCGTTCGTGAGGTCGTTCGGACGACTTGGATGATGTCGTGTGGCGACCCGGGTGAGGTTGTTCGGGTGAGCCGGGCGAGGTCGTGTGGCGACCCGGGTGAGGTCGTTCGGGCGAACCGGGTGAAGTCGTGTGGCGACCCGGGTGAAGTCGTGTGGCAACTTGGGCGAAGTTGAATGGGTGAACGATGGGCGTGCGGACGGGTGGCCGGGTGAGGGCGCGCCGTGCACGACGAAATCGTGAAGTGTTGAGATTGTGAATGGAGGTGTGTCTCAGTTGGAGGCACCCATGTGTGGCGACTTGGAGGTGTGCCTGAGTTGGGCAAACGACACGACGGTGCGATGAGGTGAACGAAGGGTTGCTGAGTCGTGCGGCGACCGTGCGGAGGTGCCGACGCGCTAGGCAACCAAGTTTGCCGATGTTGTGAAAATTTGGCTAAGTGTAAATTTGGGGTTTCCCAAGATTTAAATTACGCATTGTAAAAATGAAAGATTGTATAATATATTGTTGGGTAGACTCATATTGCAGGGAGTTGGCCCTCCCGTTTATACTTGTTGCAATTTTTTATGTTCTTGTTATATAATTGCTATGGATAATGAATGAGTATGGGCTTCATTAAGTATAAAGGATAATTGCATAATACTTGGTTGAGAATCATAAACTAAGTAGGAGAAAGTGTATGTAGGCATAGTCCATGTGCACGAGTATTGTTAAAAAGAAAGTGTTCGGTGGTGCCACACCTAACCAACTAACATGTTTAGGAGTGAAAGTATAGAGGAAGCTGATACAAGCCAATCAAAAATGAAAGAGAATAACCAAAAACCAACACAATTTATAGAAGATGAAACGAATCAGATGAATCTAGCGTAATGTTGGCTTTCTCACATCTTTATATCATTTCCATGTGAAACGGTAGTAAACATTGTAACATTTACTTTCTATATATCATTTCCATTTGAAACGGTTGTAAATATTGTAACGTTTAATTCCTATGTATCATTTCCATTTCAAACAGTCATAAGCATTCTAATGTTTACTCTCTTATTATCAAATCCACTACCATCTCCTTCGAAATATTGGTCGGAATACAACTTTCTGTTTCATTCAAAATAACACCCATAGGTTGACAATTTTCACAATGTTTGTGTGAAACAGGAATGGAATGGGAATGAGGGAGTTGAAAAATCGCTTAGAGAATTGCCTTTTACATTAAACCGGATTGGGAGGTTTGTTGCTTTTGTTTTTTTTATTATCAAATATGAAATTTAAATTTTCATTTAGATCTTCTTTCATCTTTAACCTTACATTGAGATCTTTTTTATTCTCGAAATTAACCCAAAAAATAAGAGCATAGTTTTGTTATATATTATTAATTTTATTTTATTATTTATTTTTATAACATTATATTTTATTATTAAAAATTAGATAAATCATTCATATTTATATTTTGGAAAAAGAATGTTATCAATTACTTTATTCAAATAATAGGAAAAAAAAAAAAAATTATATTTTTAACAATTAATAAATATATTATTATTTTAGTTATTACTCCTCAAACTTCTTTTTTTGAAATGCAAAAAAGCCACATGGATTGTTAGAGGTATAGTCTAAGTGTCATTCTCTCCGTAAATAGATCTAATGGTTTTTCTTTAAATATGAATATTACTTTGGGATATCATATTGCTATTCACTTTCCTAAATAAATGTGAGAAAAATAAGTTATTACTAAAATAAATGTTTTTTCTTAAACCTTTTAAAATTTAAATCATAATGTTTTGATATTTTTTTCATTAAATTTTCTAGAATCTGCTTTTGGAGATTTATAGAACATTTTCGTTTGATTTTTCAAATCTAAAAAGAGATCTACCTTTAAGATCAAATATTTAAGAGCATAAGAGTGGTAAGGTCCATACACATATGTGTTGCAAGATAAGATGTGGGAAAGGTGGGGTATAGAAATCCTAGGAATCAAAGAAAAAGATTCCGAGAAACTAACTAAAAAAAAAAAGGAAAATAAGAATAATAGTTTATTTTAATAGTAATACTAATAATTAATTGTATAATTGTAATGAATAACATATAAATAGAATACAGATGATAGGAGTACTCATAAAAAAATTAGATAATTAATATAAAATAATAAATGAGTAGAATAACTAGGTGATTAGTAGTATTAACATATTAGGTATAATAATAATAGTTATAAAAGGAAATAAAAAAGGAATAACGCTGTGTAATATGCATGATATGTCGAACGTTTTGGATGGTGACTCCATCCATTATCACTGACCACAGAGTCACCATTTTTTGGACGTTGGACACGTTGGACAGATCACACATATTACACAGTGTTATTCCGGAAATCACTAACAATATGATTAACTGTGAAAGTCTCCATTAAACTATTAAAATGATTTAAAATCATATTATCATAATGATAAAATTAGAAAATGTACAAAAGATACGATGTAATTAGAGATATAAACTTTAGTGCACCTTCAAATTTACACATTAATTTCTTTCTGGCTTATATTTAATCTAGTAACAACATGTTATCATTATTAAGGTGAAGTGAACTTTCCTCTTAAACAAGCGTTCGGAAGTTCTGAGTTCATATAGAGTCAATTTTCCCCTCTAACTGTTTATAGATGGTTTCCATAAGTGAAATGGTATAGAGACATTCTTGGATGAAGATTCATTCTCTTTTAATTTTTGAAAAACAATAATTCTCTCTATCTATAAATGGATGAGATTTCACTATGGGTTCCACAAAATTTAAACAACTTTTGAGTCTCTATAATATCCCATCACAATGTGGTATGGCTTCCACATGAACAAAATAATGTGTTGGGGGATTATTAAGACATTTCATCATTTCCACCTAGCCCTACTAAAACACGAGACATGTTTAATGTTAATCATATGTATAACTCATATTAACCTCGATCCCTCACATCATATGACATGTGGACATCTCTGTTATAGCTCACAACCTGCACGATACATTTTAGACCCTTCTTCCAGAGTCACTAATGGTGAACACAGTGTGTTGGTTCACTTTCTACATGTCAAGTATCAGAAACATGGTTAGCCATCCATGTAACAAAGTCACAACAGGATGACTCAAATGAGACAAGGTAATTGCATGGTGTTTTTTAATCACTACAACAAATTGGTGAGATTGACTACCATCCCATACTTTTCATTTGACATTGCTTGATTTTTGTAGAAAAATATTTCCATATCGATAGACTAGTGTTTCGGAAATACACTTTCAATTCACCCTATGACATTAGCTCAGGCTGCAATGGTAAGTGAAGATTAGTTAAATTATATTGGATTAATATATGTTGCTAAAGATTTTATAGGTTTTATATTTTTTCTTATTTTGTTATCATATGTGAGGAAAGTAATTTGAAGTAATGAGGTTTTTCAATGAGCCATTCAATAAAAATTATTTAGCTAACATTTGATTCGGTATTACAAGTGTTTGAGATGACATAACAAAATTAACATGCTATCCAATATTATCACAAGTTTCTTTAACTTTTGGTTTCTGAAGATATGTTTATTTTAATTATGGTTGAAAGGTCTCGAAATTTTAAATTTCAAAAATAATATTATAATAAATATTGTAGACAATTTTATTTTATTAATAATAAATAAATAGTACAATTTAATGAGCGATGTTTATGAGTATGGATTTTGATTTTATATATGGTGGCTCTGCTTGACTGATGACAAGCTATGAAAGGAAAATGGAGAGTCGAAAAATTTTTATTCTCTAAAAATAAATTTGGAAGAGGGATAAACAACATATCTTAAGGGGGCACGTAGCACAAAGCAGATATGGCCTTATGGTGGAAAAAGTCCTAGGAAATAAATAGTCGTTAGTGGGATATTTTCCACATGTTATGAGGCTACAAAGGATCAATAATGAATTTATAAGTACCCAAGGAAGAGATATGAGTCTCATGTTGTGAGAGAATAAGCGAAAGTTTGAGCTTGATCTGTGAATACCACCATCTAATACTTAAAAGTGAAAATCCACAGAGCTAAAATAGGCATGAGGAACTGTTGATGCCCCGAAAATCATTACATCAACATCGGGGGATAACCACCCGGTCCGGACCTTAATACAACTCCTTTTCCGTTTGGGATGGTGGCTCTGATTGGATATAATGGGACCAGTTTCCCAA
>APFE031559799.1:23737-34201 GCA_000404065.3 Pinus taeda | reverse complement strand
TACTTGCAGGCATCCTGCAGCTATCTGAACATCCTGCAGCCTTTTTGTTAAACACAATGTTCCACGTGTCGGTTTGCCAGATGAGCCACATGGGCACTTAGGGGTCAACGTGCTCGAGGTTCCTATCCTATTTTTCCAGCCATCCACGTCATCTTTATCCACGGTCAAAGCAGGGCAAGTCACGGTCAACTCAAGGCAGTTTAGCGGTGATTGTGAGCTGCTTGGTCACGTCATCCTAAACGGTGATTTGTCCACATTCTACATATGGCAGGGGACATGATCCAACATGGGATTCATTACCCATGACGACAGAACCACTAACTCCTCCACGCAGCCGCATGAAGTGTCAAAGAACCATGAATACGCATAACAGTTCATTTACTTTTCAGTTAATTAGTTGCACGGATAGGCTATCTTAGAAACTTCTATAAATAGTTGCGTCTGTGTACGCTCATTAGGATTTTTATCAGTTGTATTTTGATGAACCTGTGTTATATTTTAAAGCATTCTAAACTCTGTTTTTAGTGCTATTCTAGCACTCTGTTTTATACATTTTCTGCAATGAAGAAATAGACATAGCACTGTTTTGAAGTTTCCAGATCTCTGAGTTTTTCTTGTGGCTGAATGGATAGAGGGCCCCTGCTCATTTCTGCCACTGTAAAGTATTTTATGTGCAGTACCTTTTTCTTTACTTATTTATTTCCTTAAGCATGTATAGTTTCTTTTATTTGTTTTCCTTTCTTTCAAGTTGATCAGTGTTATTTCCTTGCAGATTTCTTTTAGCCCGGGATTTGTGTGTGTATTTGCTTTAATGTCTAATGGTAGTTGCAGTTGTCTTATTCATTATGCTGCCCTCTTTACTCTGTTTTTCTAGATTAGCTTTAGCATAGTTTTACAGGTTGGATGCTAACTAATTTATGCTCTCTTTATCATGAATAACTTATCTTTCAAGAGAACAGAATATTGATTAATTGCAGCTTGTATTTGAGTAGATTTGGCTTGTGATACTAAAACTTTTTCCACTTGTTACACACAATCACATATGTAGGAGCAGTATGTTGGAAAAGGTTGAGTAGTGTTACAATTTTTCAATTAAAGTAGATTAGAGTTTTTATCAATTCTTGGATTTGTCTTCAGCTACCTTCTAATCGTGTTTTATGCAAATACGCAGTAGAAGTAGAGAGTTAGAAGGAGATTATCATTAACATCAATCCTTGAAGTGATTTTCTTATTTCTTTTATTTGCATTAGTATGGATAGAGACTAATGCCATTGGATTGTGGTCATTTACTTTCAAGTCATTTTGATTTATTCATTCTTTTCAAGTTCTTTTATCTTACAAATTCAGCAAGCAATTAGAAATCACCATCACACACACTTTCACTCATATAGAAATCACTTTCACACACTTGCACTCATTTTTCTATAATCATCATTCCATTTTAGGAAGATAAGTTAATCATAAACAACCCCCCTAAAACAACATAAGCTCTAAGAAAGTTACTTAAGTACATATAGTACACCCTCACTTCATCAGCTTACGAGCCCCGGGTTGACAATTAATACTAGCAATTTAGATAACAATAAATTGACTAAACACATATCTTCACACTCCGCGACCACAAAATGAACAGAATTTACATTCCCTTATAAAAAATTCAGGCTTTCTGCCCCAAAACTTGGGCTTTTAACCCCAAAATTGACCCCAGGGGACTTGTTCCCAACAAGCCCCCAACACAAACATGGTGACTCGCCCTCAAGTCACTCAGCTAGCACAGAGATCTTTTCACGAAGACCTCCCAGCTCCACTTGGACCACTGCAACTTTGGAAGTGCACTGTGTTGCCACTTGCTTCATCTCCTCGACCAGCTGCTCCATCACTGGCCCTACACTATCTGACTATATCTTCTGCTGAGTCACCTACAGATTAGCCAGCTTGCATTCAATAGTGGTTGTGATCAAGTATGCCTCATCCAGCCGAGGCTTCAAGCAAGCCTTCAACACTGCTTCCTTGCACTGAGCTACGTCCACCTGCTCTTTCAGCGCCTTTGCCTCTTGCAACTTTGCTAACCTTTGTGTGATGGTGACGGTGTGCGTCGTCACTTTAAATTTTTCATATCACTGCTGCTACTCCTGCCCCTCCATTTCCAACCTATGTACATTGGGGTCCTCTTGCAGGCTGGTGACTACTTCGAGTGACTGCTTGAAGAGCGCAGTGCAATCCTTTACTGCATTGTCCACTGCTGCCACGACGTCTTTCACAGTTGTCTCGTGTTGTTCTCTGAATTCTAGCAGATTTGAAGGCTCGACCTTCAATTGTAGCTCTACAATCTTGAGTTTCAGGTCAAACTGAACCTTCTCCAACTCTGTTCTTACGTCGCACATGCCGATAATGAGCTTCTGAAACTGCACATCTACTGGCTCATCATAGGGAATGTCCAGCTCTGGGACAGACCTGCATGCCTCAGACACTACCTTGGTTGTGCGCTAATTTTTTTGTGATGGCTTTGACGAGGTCAATAACAAAATCTCTTTATACAGTCATCTAAGCGTTGTTGACTTTCTTCTCACTGATTACTTGTAACACGCGCTATTTGTGGGCCCAAAGTTCTGTGATCACGCCATCCTGCAAAATGTTAAGCGCCTCACTAGGAAGTGCAGCCAAATTGAGCCCAACTCCTTTAAGGGCATTCACAACGGGCCTGTCATCTTCAGTATTTGTGGTTAGTGCTCCCTCTAGAATCACTATTTCCCAAGTATCCAGTGTACGCACCATCCCTACTGCTTCCGATGTGCTGGGCACCAAACTAGTTGATGCCATGCTGCTTCATCCCACATTGGTTTGTACCTACGACGCTTGGATTTGTAGCTTGCGCAGACACATCTGAATGGCACCCAAGGCTTGCTTCTATTGTAGCTTGAACTATTACAGTAGTTCCGTGGTGGCATCCCTTACCGTATCACCGATATCATTCAAATCACCTTCTGTTAAGGTAATCAAATTGAGGGAAGTCTTACTGGCCTTAGACTTCTTTCATGACCCTACCTTCTCTGGATCTCTATTGCACTTAATGTGAAATGGATTAGTCTCTGGGTCTGCCCCTCCCTGTTCTAATTGTTTTTCCTCCTCCTCTGTCTCCAGGGAAGGACACCTCTGACTCCTATCAGAGCCACGCTCCTCTTCTTCCGCACATCCTCCTGTCTGCTTCACGGTGACACGCTCTGTCTTGGCCTTATCCTCAGTGATTTAGGAACTTCTTCCAGTACTTCAACACTTTCAACCTCCGTGGTAGCTCTCTCAGTTCCCATTACTACCTTCGGGGTAGTTCCTTCAGCCACCATTGCTTCTCCTACACTCACAGTTTCTGCAGGCACCAACATAATGCTAGACAAAAACTCCTGCATCTCATTGGCAATTTCTCAAACACTGAACTCGCTATCAGAGCTTCAAATATCTCAGGGTTCATACGCATCTGAGAGCTTAATAACTCAATTCTCAAAATTCCAAGTGTTTATTGTTGGGTAGCCACTTGTAATTTATAGGCATTTTCAAATTCAAATCCGACTGTTTCCCCCGAAATTTGTTCATAAATGCTGGATTGGCAACATATTTTCATAGATCTTGCCCTTAAATTCTGACTTAAATGCTTCCCCCCACTCCATTTGGTAATTTTCCCACTAGAAAGTCATGAACAGTGACCATAATGGTCACTTTTCGGCTGCCCTACGTGGTCCCTTCCTTGATAGCACATCTCCCTACGCATTTCTGCTGACACTGTGACATTTCTTCATTCCGTGCAGTTCCCCAATCGCGTAGCTCCCCAACCCGGGTAGTGTATTTTATAGTCCCACACCTCCTTTCAGCTGCCTAGAGCACTAAGACTGTGTTACCATCATGTAGTCATCTAGTGGATCGTTGGTGTATGGCTTCAATCGGCATCCATTCACCCATCCTAGGAATGGTTCTCCATTCAATTTTACCAACTGAACTGCTTCACCATCGATAATCACCTTGATGACATAGGGCAACATAATTCGCAAATATTGGACAATGATCCTTGTCATGCCCTTGATCTTTGCATTTCAGGCACTAGAATTCTTCGTGCGCCTTTAGCCAAGTTGTTCTGTCTTTCTTCAGACTTTGCATTTCGAGGCAAAGGTTCTACAACTGCACTTAAATTTGTTGAACCCCCATATTAGCATCCTACAATGGTGTCTCATGCAATCTCATCGTGATTTCCAGAGCTTCCACCTGGGTCTCAATCTTATGTTGTGATAGCGCAACCCTTAGGTGAGGTAGGAGCGAGGCCACAAACCATTCGTGGTGCTGCCCATTAGTCAAATTCATGTTGGCTTCATGGATTGTACACTTGAATCTTTGATCCAAATCCCAGGATGTCTCTCAAGGATTCATCATGATCTCCTTGAATCCCACAATGGATTGCACTTTAGACTTAGGTCTACTGAATTCCTTATTTAGCTCAGTCTGGATATCTGCCAACGTGGACGTTGGTTATCAGTAATGTACTTAATGTACCACATTAGTGCGTGGTCCTGCAAAGCAATAACCAACTTGCTTTCTTCATTTGATCATCTATGATACCCTGAGCTTCCCATACAGCCTTCGCAATGAACCAAAACTGGTCCGGATCTTCATTTCCTATGCCTTTGAACACAGGTAGCTTTACGATGTTCGCCATGTTGAACGGTGGTGGAGGTGGCGGTGGTGTGGGTGAGGGGGTAAGAGGTGGAGGTGAGGATGGAGGCAGTGTGGATGGATGAGATGAGGATGGAGGCAGTGTAGGTATTCACAGGAACCCTTGTCTTATCAACTAAATAAGACTCAGTGGAGAAGCGTGTGCTACTCCTTCATTGTCATTCGAAGGAGGCTCAATCAATGGGCTATATTCAGGACCTTTTCTTACTCTATCCCTAAAAGTCCTTCCACTTCGCGTAGCCCCAAAAATCAAGGTAACTATATGACCTGCTTTTCACACAAGAGCATCTTAATCCAAGTATTTAATGATTTCGAATACTTACCTCGTGCCCCCTTAAAGAAGCAGTGCTCTACTTCGTTGTAACTGACTGAAGTATCAGCTGCGAACTCTCTCACAAATCCTCCTATGATAAGATCGAGCCAATGATCGACAGCGCACATGATCTTATCTTCATATGCTTCCAATTTCCACACTAACTCCGGGGTCCAAACAATCAGACCGTCAAGCCTCCACCTCCCTTGGCTGTCTGCCAACTTCGTGATCCACTCGTATAATTCAACTGGGAAGTAACAAAAGAAGATTCCATGTATCTCTGTGTACATATATCTGTCCAACCACTGTTCTTTCATCAATCAAAGATTCCTGTTTTCTTGCACCGCGAATTCGTGGATCTTTCTATCCAACCAGTCTTCAATCTCCTTCTTAGTTGGATTCCAATGATGCGACATCACACATCGTTATGCAGATCTCGGTTCTAGCAATGGAACCATTTTTTGGCTTGATGGGCCCTAACACAGGTTCAGCTTTAGTCAGCTAAGTGAATCCCTACACTACTGGCCCTCTTGGCATCAACACGTGGAGCGTGGACTGAATTCTCACCCAAAGGAATATGGGGGGATGCAAGACCCAAGTTTCCGCACCCTGAGATGGTTGTGATGTCGGTTTTACACTTTAACTCTGCCTTCGTGCAGATCAATAAGCATTTAGGGCTTGTCGATATACTTCTTTACTAGTCTTTCAAAACCTCCGCAAAGGTCTACGATTGTCCTTTCCGTAACCCTAATAAGAAATTCGGGCACTTATGCACCTCTTTAACTACTTTGTTGTATAGTTTCCCGAATTATCTTAAGTGTTTGCCAACTCTACCATGCAATTGAGATTTTCTTTGCATAAACATATATCTCTACTTGCGTTCATATAATAGAGGAAAACATATAGATTCGCGCATCAAATTAGCAATAAAACAAAAACCCAGTGCTTAACATAACATAGTCACATGCAATTAAACAGAAGTAAAATATAGAGTGATTTCAGAATACTTCTCTTTATTGATGACTCAGATTTCTAGTATAGGCTCTAACTTCCCTACGCACACAGCTACAGGGGTCTACGTACTCAGCTATGGACTTATACCCTAGGCCTCTGCACACTCAGCTGCAGAGCCTCTTTCCTATGCTAGGACTCTCTCTCGTAGCTCTTCACAGACTCATCAATGACTCCAACTATGACTTGCCTAATAAAAGCTCTTCTAACACTTCTTTTTATATAATCCAATGGTCCATGGACCAAGGGTGGATCCCATCAAGCAGACACAACCTATCTAAACTCAGGGCGGAAACCCTTTTTGACTCTTGATATCTTCACGCTTTGCGACCAAAAAATTCATAGACTTTACATTCCCTTATAAAAAAATTCGAGCTTTCAGCCCCAAAACTTGGGCTTTTAACCCCAAAATTGACCCCATGGGACCCGTTCCCAACAAGGACATTTGTTTGTATGGTTGTAGCCGTAGAAATACCTAGTCACATACATCAAAATTTCTTTTGCTACGATGTTGGTCTGCATGTTGTTTCCTTCTATTATGTGCCAAAGTGAGGTTATCCTTTTAAGAGTTGGATAACTTGTTGTTGATGCTCGATGTGATCTTCCACTGCTTGAACCTTAGAATTTTCTCTTAAATATGATGTGATGGATGGTGGATGATATCCATAAAATTCCATAGATGGGGTCATTTTTTCTGTAGTATGGAAGGAAGTGTTATACCACCATTCAGCTAGAGGCAACCGTTTGACCCATTGTGTCTGTTTACTAGATACAAAGCAACAAATATATCCGTCCAAACATTTGTTCACTATCTCAGTTTGCCCATCAGATTGAGGATGATAAGATGAGCTATGAGCTAACTAAGTACCCAGACAAGAAAATAATTCTGTCCAAAAAGTTTCAGTGAAAATGGGATCTCTGTCGCTTACAATAATCTTTGGGTTTCCATGTAGCTTTTCAATTATTTCCATAAACGTAGTGGAAACCGTACTGGCTTTAAAGGGATGAGATAATGCACAAAAGTGTGCATACCTGGTAAGTCTATCAACTACCACCATGATGACACTCTTTCCTTTGGACTTGGGTAAACCTGTGATAAACTCCATTGAAACCTCCTCCCAATGTTGACTTGGAATGGATAAAGGTTGTAGTAGACCTGGGGTCTTAATTGTTTCCACTTTGTTTTGTTAGCAAACCAAAAATTCTGCCACAAACTTTTGAATATCATATTTAAGGCCATCCCAAAAAAACTCCTTCTTAACCCTATGGTAAGTTTTTAAAAATCATGAGTGCCTTCCTAAGGGAGAGGTTTGTAATTCCATAATAATATTTTGTTTGAGTTGAGAATTATTATAGTGGTATAAGCGATCTTTGTACCATAATTAATCATTTTTCCTGCTAAATGTATTAGATGCATTGGGGTCTTGTTACAACTTGTGAATGAGTTCCCACACTTCTTCATCGTTCTTCCATTCATCTCTTGCTTTGTTTATCCAATCTGGTTGGATAATAGAAATGGCGCAAAGCAATGCTTCCACATCCTTATCCTTTCTTCAGAGTGCATCTGCAACAACATTTTGCTTCCTTTTTTTATAGATGATTTCAAAGTCATAACCCAACATCTTTGTGACCCATTTTTGCTACTCCTCTGAAGATAATATTTGTTTTAAAAAGTATTTAAGACTATCATGATATTTCTTTTACCCTAAAGTGTCTTCCCATTACATAAGGTCTCCATTTCTGAAGTGCATGTAGTATTGCCAACATTTCCTTCTCATAAATAGCTTTGTGTAAATTCTTTCCTTTGATTGGACGAATTTCGAAAGAAATGGGTCTTTCTTCTTGCATTAAAACAACACCAATTCCATTTCCCGAGGCATCACATTCCACAATAAAGGTTTTTGTTAATTCTGGCATAGCTAAGACCAATGCTTGGCACATTTCCTCTTTAAGATGTTTAAAGGCTTTCGTTTCTTCTGGAGTCCAAGAAAATGCATCTTTATTCAGTAATGTTGTTAGAGGTACTGCTTTCTCCCATAATTCTTAACAAACTTGCGATAATACCTTGTCAACCTGAGAAATCCTCGTAGATGCTTTATGGATGTGGGGATTTTCCATTCCTTAATGGCTTTAATTTTTCTAGGGTTTACCTTAACATCTTCATGAGATACAATATGACCCAAATATTCCACGTCCTGTACTCCAAATAAACATTTGGAGGTTTTTGCATATAATTGTTTCTCCTCCAATAGTTTGAGCACTCTATCAACATGTTGAACATGGTCCTTCTAGGTCTTGTTGTAGATTAGTATATCATCAAAAAAGACTAACACAAATTTTCTAAGGAAGGGTTTGAAAATGGAATTCATCAAACCTTGAAATGTAGAAGGTGCATCGGTAAGGCCAATAGGCATGACCATAAATTCATAATGACCCTCATGAGTTCTAAATGTCATTTTCAGAATGTCTTCAGTATTCAGTCTGATTTGATGATATCCTGAATGAAGTTCCAACTTGCTGAAGTAAATTGCTCCATGTAATTCATCCAATAATTCATCAATGACAGGTATGGGAAATTTATCTTTAATAGTGAGCTTGCTGAGCTCCCTATAATCCGGACACACATGCCATGATCCATCCTTCTTGTGCACCAATACTACTGGAGCAGAGAAAGAACTTTGACGAGGTTGAATTATACTAGCCTCTAGCATTTCTGCAACCATATGCTCAATTTCACTCTTTTGGGCATAGGGATATCTGAAAGGCCCGATGTTTGGAGTAACACTTCCTGGAATTAAATGAATAGCATGATCATGATCACGAATAGGTGGGATGCCTTTAGGAGTCTCAAATACATTAGAATGATTGTCTAAGACTTTTTGGGGATCTGGAGAAATAGATGATTTCGATGTGGGAATCTCTAGCGAACATTAATCTCTACAAAATAATCATTGCTAAGCCACAGAAGCCACAAATTTAAGCCATAGATAGTCCAAACATTCCCAGAAGGTAAACAAACCACCAAAAAACCCAACCAATGTAAAAGCCCCAACTTTTGTTTCAACCTAAGCCACAAAAGCCATGAATTGAAGCCACAGATACTCCATACATTCAAAAAAGGCAAACAAGCAACTGAAAAACCCAACCAGTGCATAAACCCCAAATTTTCTTCCAACCTAAGTCATAGAAGCCACGAATTGAATCCACACATACTCCATACATTCATATAAGGCAAATAAGCCACCAAAAAGCCACAACAATGTAAAAACCCCAATTTAGCTTTTCAACCTAAGCGACAAAAGCTACGAATTGAAGCCACAGATAATCTATATATTCACAGAAGGTAAACAAGCCACCGAAAAACCCAGCCAGTGCAAAAACCCCAATTTTTTTTAATCATAAGCCACATAAGCCACCAATTAAGCCACACAAGCCACGAATTGAAGCCACAGATATTCAATATGTTCACAAAAGGAAAAAAAGCCACTGAAAAACCCAACTAGTGCATAAGCACCATTGTTTTCCAAAATAAACTACAAAAGCCACCAATTAAGCCATAGAAGCCACGAATTGAAGCCACATATACTCTATAGAAGGCACAAAAAGTGAGAGATTAACACAAATAAGACGAATGGTGTGAATACCAAGAAAATAGATGTGTTGACAAACACAGTTGAAGGTATGGATAGCAAGATGAAGAATCCTACCAGGTAACGACGGCGCCAAGCTCCAAACGTCTATTGCAGCGAGCCAACCATGGTGTCTGGTGTCAGGTCAAACAGAGTCAAGCAAGTGAAAGAAATCAAGCAAAGGTCCCTTGAGTTCTAAACCATGGTCGACGACATACAACCTTGCAGCAACACGATGCCACCCAAGATTCTAAACCTTTTACTGCACCCACACCCCACCTCTGTGTTAGAACAATACACCGCAGAAACCGAACAAGACAATGCCACAGTTGAACAAGATGTCATAACAAGCGATAAATGGATGCTCACCTTACCATATATGAACACCTCACACACAACTACTAGCGCAGCAGAACAAGAAAGTTTCAGGCCTGAACAGAAATGAACAGGAAGTGAAACAAGGTCAAGTAGTTGAGGTAACAAGAACCCTAAACGGTGCCAAAACAGGAAGGTGGGGTCCATTACACGAAGGAGACATATGGAGGCACGTGAGCGACATGCGTCATACATCCAAGTCAGCTCACCAAGTGCCATTTTTGGTCTATGTAGAGAAGCCATGCAACTACTGGTCTCCCTCCCCTATATCTAGCCTCATAACATCATCTGTCTGTTGTAGTACTTGTATGACTTGTGGGAAGAATTAATGGGGGACACTATTGAGATTCACACACCAGGTGTTGAAGATGAAAAATCTCAATAGTGTCACCACCAAAAACCCCACAGTAAAATCCCACG